>VWZU01003334.1:211835-236336 GCA_013397095.1 Sterrhoptilus dennistouni
CCGGGCTATAAAAGGCGCCCGCGATCGGGTTTCGGCCTCTTTCGGCGATGGCGGCGAGTCGGGGGGGCCGCGCGCGGACCATGGGGGACCATCCACCGCCATCCGCCTTCGCTTGGGCTCTCCCGCTGCTCGGCTCCGCCGCATCGGCGCCCCGAGGCCATCGCGCCCGGCGGCGGCGCTTCAGTGCGCTCTGAAGGTTGTGAAGGGCGGCGCGGCCTTGTTCCCGCCCTCCTCCTCAGGCCGGGCCCGGCTCTGGGTGAGTGAGGGACTCCCGAGGCCGAACTAATCCCCTGTCTTGGGACAGGCGGCCGCGGGCGGAATAGCCCCCCGGACCCGCCCGGCCCTATCGAAGCTGCATCTGTCGGTGCTGTGGTAGATGCAGTCAAAAAGGAGCCGAGAGCAGAGGGCTTTTCCTTGACGGTCGCCGCTCAGTTGAAGCCTTCGTAACTGTCCGGCAACATTTCGGGAAAGTACACGGCCCGCAGTGGGCTGGGGGGGTTACTGGCGCTGGAAGCAGGCAGCTGCTGCAAATCCCTGCCCCTGGAGCCCAAATGATGCACTGGGGGGAGGAGGGGTGTATCCTGTCTCTGTAGTTTTGTTTTAACTTACTTCTCTTGTAATTTACTGAAGCTCAAGATACTCTTCTTCCCCAGCAGCATCCTGGCATAGAAGGTGATCCCGGGGCTTGGGATGGCTGGTGACGGTCTCAGCTTCAGGAAGGCAGGTGAGATGGGTGATCCAGGTTCTGGAGTCCTCGGCTAGACTGAGAATTTGGTTGCTTTTGTGGCCTCCCTGGGTCAAGAGTAGCGACCAGCAGCATTTCTTGCCTCTCTGATACTGGGCAGTGCCAGCATGTGCTGTTCCAAGGCTGTGCATCCTCCACAGGGCTTGTCCTTAGGATTGGGCCCTGCAAACTCCCTTCGTTCTTTCTGCACCCAGATCATGTATGGATAAGTGCAATTCCTCTCTCTGGGACTCACTAGAGGCAGAACTGGGAATCAGCCCTGATCCAGAGCCAGTGAATCGCTCTGTCACAGACTTTACCAGATAAATTCCATGTTTACCTGCATGTTAATCCAAGAGCTGTGGCTCCACGAAGTAGCTGCAGGTCTCCAACAACATGCCAGAGCAATGGGAAGGTCTTTGACTGCTGGGCCTCTTGTGCCCGTGGCTGTCACTCACCCCTCCAATACATCTTTGGGAATTGGGCTGTTCCTTGCTCGTGGTTTCAGGGGGAACGAGTCAAAGGTGTGTCCACAAGAGTCTTCAGCTCGTTGCTGATATTGGGGGTATGTTGTGATGTCTTCCAGGGGTCCTGGGTGTTCCAGAGCTCACCCATCTGATGGATAAACCCAGGTGAGAAGGTAGTACCTTTGTTTGATCTACACAGTCCATCCCTCCGAATCCCTTTCCCATCAGATCTGAATACCGATCTTGTGGTCGAAAAAGGAGGAAGAGTAAAATTCATGCTGGTCTTGGGCTCTCTGCAGGTGTGTCCTGTGCTGAGAGGGGCCACTAGGAAGACAGGCTGCACTGGCCTCACTGTTTTGGGAAGTCTGGTTGGGAAGGAAACTCCTGGTCAGGAGAAGGGATAAACATTGGGCACAGGGGCAGAGGTGCCATGAGTGTTGGAGGGCTGGGATTTGTTGGGAGTATGTGAGCCATGGATTTACAGAGACCCTTTGGCATCAGGGACTAAACTCTGGCTCTGTTTTTTCAGCATTTACTCTGTGGAAAAGGATGAGAACGTGTGAGCCCTGTCCCGAGGGTTTCAGCTTGCTACCCATAGGACCTGAGTTGTGGGGAAGCTGCAGTGTGGAGAATGTGAGTGTCCCCTGGGAACTCCAGGTGTTGGGATGAGCAGTAAGTTTAAACTAGATACTGGGAGGAAATACTTGGCTGTGAGGGAGAGGAGGCCGTGGCTGCCCCATCCCTCAAGAGTCCAGGGCCAGGTTATTCAAACCTGGGGCTCAGGTCATCCTGGTCTGGTGGAAAGTGTTCCTGCCCATGCAGAGTGTGGAACCGGGTGAGCTTTTAAGGTGCCTTCTAAGCCAGACCATTCTGGTATTGCATTGTCTGGAGGACAGGGGACAGTTGTAGCTGACTGTGCCTGTGCTGGAAGTGGCCAGTTTTTTGCCTGGAGTATGTTAGGTGGGAATGATCAGCCTTGTTTCAGAGGGTTTTCATTGGCCAGGGTTGTGATCTGTGGTGCAGGGTGTGTGCAAGATCAGTGGCAGTGCAGTCTGGTCCATGATGATTCCCAAGTCTGGAGACTGTTGGATGAGTCCTGCGGATATGGGGCTGAGGCCAGGCGTGAGCTACCCAAAACCGCAGGGTGAGGAGGGAGCACCCAGGAGTTCTGGAATGTGGATGGAATCTCTCAGGGCTGAGCCCAACTCCTCATCGCTCAGCCGGATTCTTTTTTATCCCTTTTTTCAGGTCTAAGCAGAAGGTGAGCCATCCCTGAGGGACTTGGTGCTGCAGTGCTAGACTGTTCTTTCCCAGCCCCCTCCTCCAGAAGTCCGAGCTCTGCAGGACCAAATCCTGGCTCCTTCCAGAGCTGTGAGCTCCACCAAATGGGATCAGCCACTTAAAGGCTCTACTCACCTGCAGTGGCGGGAGATTAAACTGGTTTGGCTCCAGGTGTTGCTCAAGCTCCCATTCAGGTGCTCCACATGGAAGAACAATCTGTTCCATGGAGTTTCCTCAGGAGGGAGTCTGGATATCAAGTACTTGGTCAGAGCAGGGAGCTAATAATTGCCAAGGTGATGGGTTTGATCTCTGTACAGGCCATTCACTAAAGAGCTGGACTCAATGATCTCTGTGGGTCCCTTCCAACTTGGAGTATTCTGCGTGTGATACAAGTTTGAGTAAATGCAATTACTTCAAATCCTTGCCTCTTGTTTATATTGCATTGGGATGGGGTGAAGCTGGGCTGCCTCTGAGCCAGGGAGCCTGAGCATCCCCTCCCAGTGGAGCTCACCAGTGCTCAGTCAAGTTCCTGTGCTTGCTGCAGCACCTGCCATGGGGGTGTCCCCCACAGCCCTCAGCAGGGGTCCCTGGAATGCAGAAACCCACCTGGGCCTTCATGGAGGTGCTAGAGCAGCTCCTGCAACCTTGGGGTGTTCCAGCACCCTCAGCTGGAGCCCTAGGTGCCTGTTTTCTCACCATGGAGAAAAATGGGTTTTGGGGAGCCGCTGCCTCTGAGTTGGAGCCACTCCCTTTTGTCCTTGGATGGCTGGGTTGTGGCAAAGTCCCTGCAGCTGAGATAGCCTGGCTGCCAAGAGTTCTTTGTCCTGGAATATGAGCTGGCACCTCTGGCTCTGGTCTCCTACCTGCAGGTCGTGTCAGCCCCCTTCCCTGGGGAGCATCTCCCAGCTCTCCCAAAACCTTGGCTTGTGATAGCCATGAGTATGTGCACTCACTGGCTGGCTCTCCCTGTTGTCACCAAAGCCAGGCAGCGGACACAGCTGGCATGTGGCAACACTAAACAACATCCTGATGATAACAAATGAAGACTTAAATGCTAGTATGTTGCAAGGAAGTGATTAGAGCTGAACCGGTGTTGCTGCTAAAGTTTGAAATGTTGGGCTGTTTGCTGGGGTTTGTGTTTTGGAGTTTGGTGCTTGGGAAGCAGGCAAATGGAAAAAAATAGTTTGAAAAACAGGGCAATTAAAAAGGCAAGTAACTTAATTCACTGATTTTTCCTAAGTGTTTAAAGTAACTATGTAGCAGCTCCAAACCTCTTTTCATATGTACACCTGGGAAAAACACTTAGTCCTCTTACTTTCCCCAGTGTCACTGGGGGGGATGAGGACGGAGCTCCCTCCCAGGGACAGTTTGTTTTTCTGCCTGAGTGACTGTGGGGCCAGAGCCGTCCCTGTCCCCAGGTGGGGTGGGGGCAAGGGTGGAGACTTGGCCTGTTGCTGCTGGTGCAGCAGGAACACGGTGGGTCAGGATCTGGCCAGCTCAGCCATGGAGACAGTGACAGATTCCCCCCAGGATCCTGACCCCGAGGGACACTTCCAGTTCCGTGTCATCGTGCTAGGGGATGTGGCTGTGGGCAGGTGGCTTTGCTGATGGGCCGGGTGGAAGTCCTGGTGGGGCAGCCACCACCAGCCCCACCATCAGCATTGAGTTCTACAGCCAGACTATCCTGATGCCCCACCAGCAAGGCCAAGCTGCAGCTCTGGGACACAGCTGGCCAGGAGCAGTTCAGGTGAGCTGGAAATGTGAACCCCATCAGCCCTCTGAGTCATTCTCCCACCCTGGGGTGTTGTAAATCCCCATCCGGGCATGTGGGGACAGGCAGTGATGGCTCACTGGGACGGTGATGTTTTAGGGGCCAGTGACACTGGAGCTGTTTAGGGGAGCAGCCAAGGGAGCAGGGCTGGGTGCTGGTTGTGGTGTGCTGGGGCTGGATGGTTTCTTCCCCCATTGCATCAGGCTGGAGCCAGGAGCACCTGGGAGTGGGAGAGAGGCTCATATGGGGCACAAAGGGCTGAAGAGCAAAGTGCTGTGGCTGGACCTGGGCTCTCAGGAACTCCTCGTCCCTGGGAACCTTGTGGACCCCAGGGTTGATCCTGGTGGTCCCGTTTCTGTCCAGTGCTGCCCCATACCCACTGCAACCAGGGCTGTTGGGGAGATAATGGTACCACAAAGTCCCTGAAAAACCACAGGTCTCCTCTGGAGCCCCCCAGTCTGGGGAGATGGATGCTGAACAGAAAACGGGGGTGTAAATGGCCAAGATAGGTCTCCTTTTCCCACTCCCGAGGTCCAATCTGTCACCCAAAAATCTCCCAAGACCCATCTTAGGGTTGGTGTGAGAGCTTCCCAGTATCCTTTGAAACCCTGCTGGGTATGCCCAGATCCATCACTAGGTCCTTCTACTGGAGCATGGCGGGGGTGCTGCTGGTTTTCGACCTCACCAGCTGGGCATCTTTTGAGCACATCCCTGAAGTGGTATCACGAGGCTGCAAGGGACTGACCGCCTGTCTGTCCTGGTGGGACACAAGTGTGACCTGGTAGCCAAGCAAGCCGTGTCAGCAGAGGAAGCCAGACAGTTCACCACCAACCTGAGCACGGCCTTCGTGGAGACCTCAGCCTGCAACAACTTCAACGTGGAGTTGGCCTTCCAGACACTGGCTGAGGGTATCCAGCAGGCCCTGGGCCAGGGGATCCTTGCCCAACACCAGGGATGTGATTGCATCAGGCTCATCCCCAACCAGAGTAACCACCAGCCCTCAGTTTCATTTTAAACCTAAATTTAGGGGGTCTGAAAAAATTATACTCTGCTGTAGGAGTGTTTTTAATAAACCTAAGACTTTTCCACACTAAGTAAAGGCTGTGCCAAGCACTGCATCCCAGGCAGGGGCACAGCCCTCAACTTAAGGCATGGGGGATCCTCTGCTTTGGGGGACATTGCTAGTGGAGCAACAGCTCCCCTTGTCTCGGGCACTTTTCAGGGTGTCCTGTCCATGGGAAAATGGGAGCAGGCACCCCTGAGTGCTTCCAGCTGGATGGAGCCAAAATAAAGAGGATATGCAGCACCGATGGTGCTGGGAACGCCTCCTGGGTGGAGGAACTCCCTGCCTGCCTGAACACGCTCCTGGTGCGGGGGTGGCAGTTCCTGGCAGCCAGCAGAGGCATCGATGGAGCCACAGTGGCAGTACCAGTTCCGGGTGATCATGCTGGGGGACTCGACAGTGGGGAAATCCTCACTGCTGCGGCGCTACACTGAGGGTGTCTTCCTGGACTCTGTCAACCAGACGGTGGGGGTGGACTTCTACGTCCAATTCGTGGAGCTGGAGCCAGGGCTTCAAGTGAAGCTGCAGTTCTGGGACACAGCCGGGCAGGAGAGGTTCAGGTGGGTCCATGGTGTGGTGAAGATTGGTGTCCTCCTCCAGATTTGGGGTGGAGTGTTGTGATTCCAAGCCCAGGGAGGAGGTTCTTGATGTGGCTGTGTTCCCACTTGTCCCTTTGGTGAGGAACCACCATGCCAAAAGCCAAAGCCAAGGGAAAGAAGCCCTTGGGACTGCCTTGTAAGCCCTAGCTCAAGCTCTAAAAGGGGTACCATACTGCCCCAGGAACCCCCCTGCCACACCAGCTGCAGAGGGGCTGGGGAACAGCTGGGACCCCACTGGGTGCTGGGCAAAACACCTTCCTCAGCTCAGCTGCTAGGAGCCTTCACACCTCACTGTGGAGCTGTCTCCACCACCAGCCAGCTTGGGAGATGTGGCTGCAGGGGATGGGAGAGTGGCAGATCTTGGTTTGCAGGAATAGGAGCGTTCCAAGACTGTTGCAGCAGAGGTGGGAAAGTACTGAGGACATGGAAGTAGGGACAGAAGAGTTCCAGGACCGTGACAGTAGGATGGTGGAGCTGCGGGGACATGGCTGCAGACACACGGGCACTTCGGGGCTGTGGCTGCAGGAGACAGATGAGCTTTAGTGGCTGAGCAGGGACAGAGCTGCCTCTGGAGCTCTTACTGACGCAGCAAAAGGCTGATTCTCGTCACTCTCATGGTGCTTTGAACACGAGGTACTGCTTGCAGGAGTAGGTCCTAGCCAGGGCCACTCTGCAGGCAGGGAACATGCTGCCTGAGGTACCACAGGGAATCCCATGGGGCACTCACCCCCCTGCTCTTGGCACCCTAGGTCTGTGACTCGCTCCTACTACCGCAACTCGGCTGGGGGGATGCTGCTCTTTGACCTCACCAACCGTGCATCTTTTGAGAGCATCCGGCGCTGGCACCAGGAGGTGACTGACACGATCCAGCCCTTCCGCATGGTCTTCCTGCTGGTGGGGCACAAGAGTGACCTGGCTGGGCAGCGCCGGGTGGGCCAGAGGGAGGCAGAGAAGTTGGCAGCCTCACTGGGTGTCCAGTACGTGGAGACCTCAGCCAAAGACACTTCCAATGTGGTCCAGGCCTTCCAGATGCTGACGGTGGCCATTTACCAAGCGCTGCAGACGGGGCGGTTGGTGGCCACTGAGGCATGGGACGGGGTGAAGAGCAGCGTCCCACTGCAGGTGCTGCCCAAGGCTCAGGCACTGGAGGAGGAGAAGCAGAAGAGATGCTCGTGCTAGAATTGGGGACACTGGCAAGGCAGGGACATGCTGGGCTCAGGAGGGGAAGTGGATATGGAGCAGCCGGGCACAGGCACGAGTGGCATGGCTGCATTAAATACCTCTGGTCACCCCCTGCCTGCCTGTGTTTTCCTGGGAAAGAGGAAGCGCATTGGAAGGGTGAGGTCCCCCAGTGGGACTTCACAGGCCCACAGAGGTCAGTGTCACCCCTTCCCCAATTGTCTCTTGTACTGACTGAGATGCCAATCATAAAGCCTAAATTCTTTAAGTTTTCCCAAATAGAAATAAAAGTGAAAATTTTATCATGGAACTCAGATGATATATCTGCCTCTCTGGCTGAGTACATGCCTAATTGAGTCCAAAGCAAAAATATCCACATACTATTCTGAGGAAATGCCCACTTTCCCTTTTAGATTAATCTCCATAGGATATAATTTGAAAAAAAATCCTCTGTACAAGGCTGCAGACAGGAGCTCCCCAGGCTCCTCATCCCACAGTGATGAGGAGTGAGCCTGGGATGGTCCTGGAATCACTTTGCCCAAAAACTGACCTGGCCACCCTGACTGGCAGGTGAGGGACTGGCCAAATCCTTGTGGTCCAGAAAGGTCTGGAGAGGAAACCTCTGAAAGAGCAGCTGAAGGCACTTGGTTTGCTCACCCTGGAGGGAACAGACTCATCAGCACCTGCAGCTCCTCCCAAGGATTTCTGCTCCCTGTGACCAGGGACCAGGACCTGAGGGAACAGCTGAAGCTGTGTCAGGGGAGGAATAGATTGCATATTAGGAAAAAGTTCTTACCCCAGATGGTGCTCAGGCACTGACCAGGCTCCCCAGGGAATAGGCATGGCCCAAAGGCTGCCAGAGCTTGGACAATGCTCTCAGGCATAGGGTGGGACTGGTGGGGTGTCCTGGGCAGGCCAGGAATTGGACACAATAATCCTTAGGGATCTTTTCCAGTTCAGAATAGTCCACAATTCTGTTCCCTGTAAACTCGCAGGAGATCTCCCACAGAACAGCACCACACACAGAGCTGAGGTGACAAGGAGCCTGCCCCTGCCACCCCTTGTGCAATGCTGCCTGAAGAGCACAAGCCTGTGCCGGCAGCTTAGAATAATTTCTTTATTCATGAAAAACAAATGTAAGTATTTATATAAACACTGACATTACAAAGTACTGGAGCAGGTAGGGGCAGGAAGGAGGAAACAAAAACCTCTACAGATGCTTCTAATACTGTCCCACACGATCAAATGCTCTGTCCCTTGGATAATCACTTGTACGATAAACCACTTTCAAGTCACAAATAAGTCTCTGTTTGAGATATGTTGCACTCTGAGGAGGAACGAGGAACAGGGCATAGAATGTATTTGGCAGGTCTCCTCATCAAGTCAAGATATTGCTGCACCATTAATAAAAAATAGATGCTTCTCTGTAAAGCATTAAAAAAATATCCCACAGGTGACATTGTGGAGGCTTCAGTGGAGAGGCAGGTATCCCAAACTGCACTGGTGGTGTCAATGGCTCTGCCCAGAGCTATTTCTTGGTAGTTTTGCGGATCAGTGCCATTCTCTGCAACAAGAGAGGGAAAACCATCAGAAGCTGAGCAGCTCAGAGCAGGTGACTGCACAACCACCCACAGCAGGAACAAGGCATCCCAGGTACTCCCAGGATGCTGCCTGACTTGCTTCCACACAGGTCTTTCAGGTCTGTTTGAATCTTAATAGGGTCCCAGGCTGAAGTGAGAGAAGGAAGTGTCTGTGCTGCTCCACTTGGCACCCTGGGGCAGTGGAATCAAAGGCCATCTCAAGGCCCTCCTCTCTGCTCATTGGGAGCTGCAGTATCACCCATGAACCCACTGCAGGGCAGCTCCTTCTAGGCTCTGACCACGGCTTCTTACCTGTTTGTGAGCTTCTGTAGTGCAGGCTTTTTTGTAGGGCCTGATTTCTTCAGAACCAAAGCCCGGGATCCACATGTTCCACTGGCGTTCTGGAATTCACAGAATGGTTTCAGTTGGAAGAGACATTAAAGCTCATCCAGTTCCAACCCCTTGCCATAGACAGGGATTCATTATCTACTCACAGGTACCACAGCACTGTAACTGGGCCCTGACTCCAGGAGGACCTGAGAGCCGGGGGTAGAAGGGAAAAAAACATAAAAGTCACTCACCAAGGTGCAACTGAACATCTTTCACTTCCAGGGTGTTGGACTTGCGGTGCCGTGCAAGCTGGCAGGCAGCTGTCACCACACTCTCAATGAAGTCATCGGCGATCTGTAGCAGCATCTGTGGTGGAACAAGGGTAACAACCAGTTTGGTCAGTACTAAGCAGCTGAAATGATGTGGGAAGATGAAAACAAGCCCTCAGAAGCTGGTATTTAGAATTACAGAATGTCCTGACTTGGGAGGGACCCACAAGGATCATCCAGGCCAACTCCTGGCCCTGTACACCCCAGCAATCCCCATCCTGTGCCTGAGAGCATTACCCAAATGCTCCTTGAGTCTGGCCACCTGGAGAGCTGGCCTTGCCTGGGGAGCCTGTTCAATGCCCAACCACCCTCTGGGGGAAGAACCTTTCCCTGATCTCGAGCCTGACCCTGCTCCAGCAATTCCTTGGGTCCTGTCCCTGGTCACAGAGAGCAAAGATCGGAGCTGCCACTCGGGAGGAGCTGCAGCCTCGACTGAGCTCTGCCCTCAATCTCCTCTGCTCCAGCTGAACACATCCTATACCGCCCCTCTTGTGGCCCCTTCTGATCCTTCCCCATCTTCAGAGTCTCCTTTGGGTGCCCTTTAATACTTTTAGATCTTTCTTAAATTGTGATGTCCAAAATTCCACTCAAAGGAGTGGATTTCATAGGTGTTTGCTGCAATTCCAATTGCTGTTTTAAAAGCCTTTTTGGGACTGGGATGCACAAAAACAGGGATGGCTGAAGGCTGCATGGGAGGAAAACAAGTGTTAAATGAACCAATGCTCCCTCCTTGGACAAAGGGCTACTGATCTGTGACAAATCCCAAATGAACTCTTTCTGCAGTCCTTTCCACGGGCTGGAACCTACTTCTTCCACATCTTCATCCAGCTGCTCATTCGGATCCACCTCACGCACCAGGTCCTGCAATTTCTTCTTGGTTAAAACCTGAGCGTGTGAGAGGAGAGGAAGGATTTACTGCCCTGCTCCAGCAAAGAAGTTGCCCATAGAGCATAGCCACAACCACCTCCTTCCCCATGCCCCCAGGGCTGAGTCACACTGTTGACACAGTCTATCAGCTCAGGAATGACAGAGATAAGAAATATCAGGTGTTAAGGAATGATTTTCAAGCACCAGTGGTTGCTCTGGACAGCAAGCGAAGTGCAGCAGCCAGGATAAATGTTTCCAGCACTAAAATGCTGCTGGCAAGGAGTGGAAAGGCAAAACTACAAGTGTTAAGATGCAGACAGCAAGTACAATCAGCATATCAGTGACTAAAGTCGTGCTCAGGGAAGTTGTGCTCAGGCAGAAGGGAAGCTTTTCCATGGCTCTAACACTTAGTAGCTTTAGTGTTTCACATGGAAAACGGAGTTGTAGGAGTGCTGGGTTATTCCAGGGCAGTCAGACGTGGCAGGAGCAGAAACCACACTGGGTTGAAGAACAGGATGCCGAGTCTTAAAAGACACAGATGGAAGTTGTCGGCCTGGTCAGGTCAACCAGACACAGATGGGAAATACCTGCCCTTCCTCATTCCTTCACTGCTGTGGCTGTTTTGTGCTGGGGTCTAGTACACTTCCTAAGAGTCTGAGTGCCAGCAAAGCCATCAGGGAACAATGCTGGGGCATTCCCTGGGCAGCAGTTTGTTTTATGCACCTCAAAGGCTCCATGCCAGGTTGGGTTGTAAGGGACCTTAAAGCTCATTCCATTCTACCTCCTGCCATGGGCAGAGACACCTTCCACTATCCCAGGCTGCTCCAAGCCCTGTCCAACCTGGCCTTGGACACTCTCAGGGATGGGACACTCACAGCTTCTCTGGCCAACCTGCACCTCACCACCCATTTCTCCCCATACTTCTCCCATCTAAACCCCATATAAAAATAACTTCCCCTGTCACACCGCAATATACACTTTCTAAGGCTGGAAAAACCTCTACACCTACAACATCCAATCCCCATCCAGCCAGGAAGCACCTGAAGAGCGGAACTCTGTGAGGAAGTCTTGCTCACTCAGTAACTGATACTTTAATAAACATTATATTTCTGCTGGTGATTTAAAGAAGGCAAATGAAGCCACAGGCAAGTCTGTGATGCTTGTGACGCCTGAGCATCGTCCCTGTTGTCAGGGATGGAATTACCTGGTTGCTTTCAGGACTGAGCCGCCCTCCTCCACTGGGCGTTCCGGGCATCTTTGCCACAGTGGTGCTGTTGGCCATGGAGCTCTGTGGGGGGGTGCTGGCTGGTTCCGGCTTGATTGAGGAGTAGTTGGAGAGGTTGATCAAGGTAGAAGGGCCAAACTGGTTCATAATCTGTTGGGCTTTAGCTTTTAGATCATAAAGTTTGTCTAGGTCCTGCTTCTTCTTGGGGTTGTGGGGATCCAAACCAATCAACTGGAAAGGGAGAGGAAAGCCACAGTTAGCAAACAGAAGGAATTCAGCAGGGTGAACAGGTTTTTGTCCAGAGGAAACGGCAGTGTTCTGACAGGGCCTGGAGTTTATAGATCAGGAATCTCTGCTCACAGCATGAATGGAGAAGTGATGCTTAGTAGCAAAGAAAACCTTCCCTGGCATATGGAAAAAAACCTTTCCAGCAGCACAGTGGCTGCACACTGGTGACAGCAGCACTGGCCCACCCACCCGTTCATCCCTTGAGCTGAATCCTCCCACACAGGCATCCTGAATCCATTTTCCACAAAGAACAGATCACTCAGAGCAGGCTGAACTGCAGGACACGGCTTGTTCCTGCGGCAGCAGCACGGAATCCCTCATCCCCACAATCCAGAGCCCTGGAGAGAAGGCCAGACCCAGCCTCCCTGGGGTCTCCATGGGGGGGAGGTCTTGTTTTTGGCAGCATCACGCTCACGCCTGGCCTGCAGTGACCCCTCCACCTGGAATTGACAACATTGGTTCATTTTGGGTTCTGAGAGCACAATCTGGTGCTCAGAGTGGGAGGAACATGTGTGTGCCCACACCTGCCCCTTGTTCCTCCCACACTGGGCAACTGACAGCCACAGGAAATGAAGTGGGATTTATAGAGCTCCCAATGGTGAACCACCAGTGGATTGTGTGGTTACACAGATCCTCCCGGTGCTGAAGTTACTCAGGTTGTTGATCATGGGGTGAACATTGACTGGCACCTCCTCTGTTTCTGCTCTAAGCCCTAGGCTCACTGAAATTTTGCTCTGTCTTCACTGCTTTGTGACAGAAAATTCATCCAAACCCTGCACCTTCCACTATCACAACCACCATGGGCAGCACTGATGGGTCTATCACAGGGAAAGAGAGTTTAAGGAATGGTTTGATGGCAAAGCCTCTCATGGTGGGGCCAGAGATGGCTGAGAAGCTGAGGCTGAACTCACAAAAAAAGAAGAGTTTGCTTAACTAACTTTATGAGACATTCACATGCAGTGTCTGCTCCCTGATCTCAAATGGATACTTTCCCTCATCAAAGCCAGCCTGGTTAGTTTGAATTAATTAATATCAAAACCCGCATGAGAAAGCACATGAGAGAATTTAGAAGTTTTAGTGCTTCATTCCAGTGCACACTCATGCACTTGTAGATGTGGAGCCCTTTGAGGGGAATTTATATCCCTGACACCCTTCTGCAATGCCCTCAGCAAGTTTCCAGCTCCACTTTAATTGAATTAACAATGGAAAATCGTCATGTTCACATCCTAAACCCCTCAGCCAGCACTTCTGGCTGAGGAGTCCAGCACAAGATTGAGAGGGACCTTCAGTCTTGGTTTTACCTGGGGTTGATCTCAGGCTGTTCACTCCACGCCTTACTTCACGGATTCACAAAGCAGGAATTCCTACCCACTATGCAGGGAAGGAAGCACTGAAATCCTCAGATTTCAGACAAAGCCCCAAAATCCTTGGGCAGAAGCACTTTAGTAGCATAAAGTCGTTCTGTTGGTTTATTTGCAGTACACCCTTCACATGCCACTAAGATCCCTAAACACAAAACTCATGGGAGGAACAGATTTACAGGGAAAATCCCACATGTCAGCTCCATTTACTTACAGCTATCTGAGTGTCTAGATCTTTAATTACATCAGCAACTGCTGTGAGCCCAGTGAGTGCAGAAGCCATAGCCCACACCCTTCCCAGAACATCACCAGTCAGCATTACCTACTCTGGCAACCTCCTCTTCCACATAACTCTCATTCCTACAAAAACACCAGATGCTTTTTGTATCACACATTCTACAGAAGATCGTTAGAGTTTCAAAGGTTGTCCTCACTACAATGCCACAAATTTCTTTGTCAGAAAAGATCGCACAGTTGTTGCTGCAGAGGACAAGCATCCTGCAGGATTCTGAAGAAAAATATGGCCAAAGTCCCTTTTTCTGCTAGGAAACAGAGCATCCTGGTACCTGCTGATGTCCAGGTAAGCCCAGACCCTCACAGCAGCAGCTACCTCCAGGAAGAGGTTTGGGTGCTGTGATCAGCACCATGACTTGTTCAGCTCTGGGACAGCACAGCATTAGAGCCATAACTAAAATCCATGTTAAGAACAAACAGTACATTCCCTGGAGTGCTCAGGGGACTCCCACTTCCATTAACCATAGCGATTTTCACCAAATATCTAAATACAATCATAGAATCTCAGAATGGTTTGGATGGGAAGAAACCTTAAGCTCATTTCATTCCATCCCTTCCCATGGGCAGGGACACCCTCCACTGTCCCAGGTGGCTACAAGCGCCGTCCAACCTGGCCTTTTGCACTTCCAGGGATGAAGCAACCACAGCTTCTCCAAGCAACCTGTGCCAGGGCCCCGCCATCCTCACAGGGAGGAATTCCTTCTCAGTATCCCATTCATCCGTGCCCTCTGGCAGTGGGAAGCCACTCCCTGTGTCCTGACCCTCCATCCTTGTCCCCAGTCCCTCTTCAGCTCCCCCGGAGCCCTTTTAGGCGCTGGAAGGGGCTAAGTCTCCCCGGAGCCTTCTCTCCAGGCTGAAGATCCCCAGCTTATAGAGCTCACCAGCCCCACGAAGACCGCCGGGATGGGAATGAATCCCCCTCCCAGTGTAGAACATCCCGGCCGAGAGTCGCGGGGCAGAACGAAGGTCACCGACCGCAACCGGGAGCGACTCGGCGCCCACTCTTGTGCTCCCTCCCGGATCTACAACACTGGTGTGGAATCCCCAGGTGCTTCGCGCAGCCCTTTTGAGACCCCCGTACCTCCCCATAACCCGCGGGGACACCGAAGCCCCGCTGGCACAGCCGCGCTCCCTCCGCCGCCCGCCGACACCCGGCAGCGCTTCCGCTTCCGGCCGTCGCCGCGGCCAATGGGGAGCGAGACCCCTGCGCGCGCGCGCATCACCGCCAATTAGGAGCGAGTCCTCCTGCAGGCGCGTGCGCGCCATGGCGCTCCCGCCAAAGGCGCTCCGCCTCCCGCGCTTCCTCAGGGAAGAGGCGTACCCAGCATGCCCCGCGCGATTTGCATACCCCTGGTCGGCTAAAAAGCGGGGGAAAAGGCACTTTTTTGAGGGAAAACCAAAGAGAAACGGCGTTAAGAAATGACCAAATGGATGAGGGAAGATAAAAGGATAAGACATCATATCTTGTGTCCGCGGCATCCATCTCCCTGACCTAGCCGGTACACCGGTGCTTTCCGACTGTGGGTGGGTGAGTACTACAGCTTTAAAAAGGGCTTCTGCCGTGCGTGGCACGGGGGGGCTACGTGCCACCCCTGCGGAATCGACATCAAGAGATTTCGGAAGCACAATTTTTGTGAGAGAGGGTTGCCGGTAACCGCCTGTTCCGGCGCCCCAGTATTTGTGAATGGTAGACAGAGACTGAGCATCGGGGGGTGTATAATGCTGCAAGGGCGGTTTTAGCACTTCAGTGTTTTTTGTCGTGTCTGGGCAAGGGTTCCGATGTTGGTGGGGACAGAGGTGTGGACACTAGAAACCACGAACGGCGACCATCCCGGGCCAACAGGCGGTGCAGGGCACTGAGCTCCACATCTGTGTTTCTATATATAATACATATATTTACATAGGATTACTTTAGGAAAGCCCCCTGCTAGCACAGGGAAGTTCCTCCTTTACACACCTTCCTCCACCCAGTATCGTACTGCTGTGCTCCCCTCCTCACAAGGCTTCATGGTACACATGTGCAAGGGGACAGTGCCCAGGCCACCCGCGGGACCCCTCAGAACAGGGGCTGCCAGTCTGCTCCACCCCAGCGGGCAGCGCCCCAGGCCGCGGGGCAGGGGTCTGGTACTGCACCGGGGAGCACCCGGCAGCCCCTGTGATGCCGCAGGTGCTGCGGCACATCCCAGCAGGCTCCAGCTCACTGAACGGCATGGCGTACTCAGGCTCTGGCGGCAGTGGCTCTGCGTACTCATGGTGCTTTCCTGGGACGTCATAGTGGCTCAGAACCAGTGGCAGAGTGTAGCCCTCTTCCAGGAGTGGCTTGAAGGTGGAGGGACCTGTCTGGCTGCTGGGGCTCACCTGCACCAGGTCTGGCTCAGCGTACTCTGAAACAGGGAGACTGCCATGTCAGGGGGGTCATGGTGCTGTGGCAGAGGTGGGTGGAGTGGGTTGAAAAACTGAGGATGTTTGGACTTTCAGGGATAAGAGAACTGCAAAACCCACCCAGGGCAGGGCACCCAGCCATGGAGACCCCACATTCCTCTGCCACACCACAGAGAGGGCCTCCTGCTGTCCCCAGCCACCTTCCAGTGCCAACAGCTGTAATTGAGGTGGACTACTACTACTACTACTACTGAATAATGTGTGGTGTTACAATAATTATAATAATTAATCATAATAATTAAATGGGCATGTCTAATTTATCAGGGCCTCCCTGTTGCACAGGACCATGATGCAGGAGGGGTCAGACAAGAACAGGGAGGGATGTGCAATCGGGAAGATTTGGCTCCTGTTCTGGGCTGAGAGACCAGTTCATACCCTGATGTCCCTGTTACCTGGTGAATGGGTCTGGCTGAAGTCCCCTGGCGTGGGGGCCATGGGGAAGGAGCCCAGGCTGGGGGCTGGCAGCCTCTGGAGGGAGCAGACCTGGGTCAACTCCAGTTTGGGGTACCCTGGGGAGGGAGAGGAAACCCTCAGTTGTCACAGGCTGTCACCTGGACATGCAGGTACTCCTGGAGGGTGGGACAAGTCCAAACTTGGAAGCAGCACCAGTTAAACCAGCTGCACCCCACATTACACAGACCCCTGATTTTGGGGAGTTGTGGACCCTTTTACCTTTTGTGATTCCACAGTTCAGTTCCACTGCTGATTTCCTGCCAAGAAGAAAGGCAGGATGGGGCAAGAGGTCCCAGCTGCCCTGTGCCCACCACCACGCATCTCCTCACAGCCACTGCATGAGAGGCTGCACCCCCTGGGACCTGGTGAGCAGCTGGATGAAGCTGCCACAATTTGGGGCGATGATGCTGAGTCCCCCCAGGGCAAAGCAGGGGAAAAGACAGGACCAACCTCTTCTTATGACAGAGGAAAGCCAGGAGCAGGAGACAGGAGCAGAAGAGCACAAAGCCGCCAATGAGCAGCATCACCAGTAGCATGGAACCTGGGGACGGAGGGCAGTGTCAGCCCCCTGGGCCCTCATCTCACCCCTTTGCACCCATGAGAGCCAGGAGCCCACCTGGGGCCACTGGAGGAGGAAAATCAACGTGTTCCCACAGGGGGATGAAGCCCCAGTGGCACCTGGAACACCAAAAGACAATGCTGCACCCCAAGGAGAGCCCGTTTGGCACCCACCTGCCTTCTCCGGGTCCAGGGCGATGCCAGGGATGGGGGTGTGGCTGGTGGGTTCCAGGACCTCCCTGGGGACACTGGGCACTACAGGACAGAGCAGGGACTGTGACTGCGGGACCACCACTGCGTGCACAGGGAGGAGCCCCAGGACACCACTTTGGACATGGGGGTTTGTGGTCCCGTGGAGGGTCTCACCATAGGGACGGGGTGCGCGGACCCGTGCCAGCTGGCAGCCCACCACAGCCACCTTCATGGCCACGTGCTGGTGCCAGCTCTGTGGTGACACACGGATGTAACGGGCGACCATGGGGGGGATAAAGGCGTTGGAGACCTCACCCTGGCTGTCAGCATTTCCTTCAAACACCTACCGGAGAGGGTGAAGAGACACCAATAGCCAAATATTCATGGGCAGGGGGTCTCATCCCTATGATGTTCTCCCCATGCCCACCTTGTCCTCCTGACCACTGCTGCCTCTGTAGGGTCTCCAATTCTTCCCATCACGGCTAGAGGAGACATGGTAGGATGTCACGTAGTAGTTGTGCTGCTCGGAGGAGCCCTTTGTGATGATGCCTGTGAATGCAGGAAGGGGGTCCCCATTGTCAGTCAAGGGTTGCGGGGCTGGGGAAGGGCTGCCCTTTACCATACTGCCCTCTGCTCCCAGCTGGAATAACCCTCATCTCTGGGATACTCAAGACCCAGCTGGGAAAGGACTAGGAGGGCAGAACATGTCACCTGGCAGAGGGGAATCCTTCTGACCCTGGGAGGGGTTTTGGGTGGCAGATTCCAGTGTGGGATGCTCCGGTCTGCCCCCAGGAACTGATAACCTCCAGCCCTGGCTGCCAGCCCTGCATTCCTCCCTCCTCCAGCCTCTGGCTGGACAATGTCCCCATTTTCCTCACTGCGGTCACCAGCTGCTGGCACACAAAGCCCCTGCTTTTGGCAGGCTTGAGCTGCACAAAAGAAGCTCACTGGCACCAGATGCAAGAGCATAATATTAACTTGTTCATCCCAGAAATGGCTACAGATGAGGGGTGCAAAGGGACAAAAGGAGGACAGGAGCAGCGGGGGTGGGGTGGGGGGGGAGCTGGTGCACTCTGCATCCCAGTTTGCACCAGTAAAACCATGGCACAATGAACTCCAGTACATCCTGGGACTTGTGGGGGTGCAACTGCCCTGGGCAGTTTTATGGGGATCACCGTAGCTGGTACAGTGGGAGGACAGTGGTCAGGGGGGCATGGGGACACAGGCAGCTGTTGTCCCCCTCTGATGGCCAACTCTCACCTGTGACATTCCTTCGGGTGCCAAGGTCCAGCTCCAGCCAGGCAGCCTTGGCGCCAGGTTCGGCCGCCCAGGAGTGGCCAGTGGTGCTGAGTGCTGCCCGTTCGGCCACCCAGGCTCGGTCCTGGCCCAGCGCATTCACCTCGTGCCACCAGGATGAGGCATTGAAGGCAACCACCTCCAGCACATCATCACAGGCTGGGGACAGGAGACAGCACACTGGTAACCCCGAAACCCCAATGGGACACATGGCGATGGCACCAGGTTGACAGCTACAATCGTACCTTAATTTCATGGGAAATGGGAAAAAAAATACCTTTGTGGAATACGAGTCGCTTCTCCGAGAGAGATCCCCTGTGTGGAAGAAAGCATCAGGGAAGCATCAGATGGGGTGAACAAACCCTGGGGTCTCTGAAACTGAGGGGTGGCAGTTTCCAAGTGTCACCATGGGTGGGTCCCACAGCTCCATGTGGAGTGCAGCCCCAGCCACTCCTCACTCACCTTTTGGAGCGGAGCCCGTTGGCAACGGCTGACTCATAGAGCGTGATCCCCTTCTCCCGGGACAGGGTGACCTGCCCGCCCAGCTCATCCGCAATCACCCCAGCATGCACAGCTGCCTTGCATAGCACCGATGTCTGCAGGGAGGAGAGAGTAAGGGCTGACCCTCACAGCAGGCCCAAGCACCCCAAGGCCACACTCATCACCTCTGAGTTGCTGGGGGTGACAAGCAATGGCCACACATGCTGTGGGGACCATCCCTGGCGGGTGCACCATGGTCCCCACACTTACGTCCCGGTAACCCTGGCTCGGGTTGCCCCAGATGTCCCCATGGATGTCCTTGCAGCCCGCAGGGCAGTACACACTGAAACACATGGTAAGGGGTGGGTCAGGGCTCCGTGCCATCCCAACCCCCTCTGCATACCTGCTCTGCTTCCCATCCTACTGGAGTTGTACCTCAGGAGAGGGATGGGGATGATACCAGCACTGATGGGGACCCCTGCGGCAAGGGACAACAAAATGGGACCATTCCCCACCCCCGACCACTCACCTGACGTGCTCCTGAGTGTAATGGGTGCCTCGAACCAGGCAGGAGACCAAGTCTGCAAGGCAGGGACACCCCAGGGTGAGGAACCCCCACCTGCCTCACAGCATACACTCACTTCTGCCCCAGGGCACCCCATTCCCCTTCCTGACTGAATCTTGCTCCTCATTTGGGTTCTGCCCTTCGTGCTCCCATGTCTAGAGGGGCAGGGAGGGATGGCCCCTTGGCCCCGCCAGTTATTGGGCCCATGGCACAATCTACGGTGCCTGAGGCTCTGCCTGACATTGGGCTGCTACCTGACTTGGGGGTTCAGGGATCCCAGCTGGCTGTATGGTCTGCAGGTCTCCCATGTTTGCCCCTCACCAGGGAGAACATGGATGTTCAGGAAGCTCAGGGCAATGGGAGCTCATCCTGGGGTCAGCAAGGAGCTCCCTTCCTGCCCCTGCATGGGCCAGGACACTTCCCGGGGGTGTCTCTGCATCCCAGGGAATGCTGCCCCCATACCTGGGTGCTGCGAGGTGGCATAAGACAGGAGGAGGCCTCGTCCCGAGCGGTGGCTGCTGCTGTTGAACAGGACGGTCACAGTGCTGGAGTTTGTCACCAGGAGTGGGGCAGAAGGGACGGAGTTCCCGCAGTAGGGCCCTGCCAGCAGGGATGGCACCATGGAGAGGATTTGGCATCCTTGGGGACATGCTTGGTCACCTGGACCCAGGACCTCACCTACCCCAGCTTGGCCCTTGCCAGGGCCAAGGGGGGCTCAGGCATTTGGGCTGTGCTCAGTGTGGTCCCAGAGTTGTTCCACATCCAGGTGGCTCATCCCCAAGGTAGTCCCAGCACCAGGGTGCTGAAGGGTGGTCCCGTGCGGTGTGGCTGCATACCGGGCTGGTCCCATCCTGAGGATGGTCCCACACCAGGGCAACTTCACGACAGGGTGGTCCCATGCCCAGGCTGGTCCCAGCCCCAGGGTGCCCCCATTGCCCTTATCAGGCATCTGCCACCACATTCTCCGCTACAGAGACTGGTACATGTGACATCACCCCATGGTACCCCACAATGGGAGCTGTCCCCTTGTCTCCGCCCCATGTCCCTTTTCACAAGTGCTGCTGAAGCTGCCTCTTAAACTGCCCCCTCCTCCCATTTAATCCACATTAAATTGCAATTCCATCCTTCTGATTAAAACTTCAGCTTAGCAGGCAGGCGGATTCCTTAGGGACATCTCTGGTCCCAGCTGGGGACAGAAGGTGGCCCCAGGCCCTGGACTGCCATCACCCCATCCCCTACATTGCCCCTGTATCATGCCCATCACCGAGGCCTCTGGACACCCAGAGATGTTTTGAGCAAATGCCATCGTTGTCCTGGGGACAGGAAACTGTGTCCCTGTGTTCCCCTGGAGATGCTGGTGACACCTCCCCCTTTGCTTCAGTTTCCCTACCCTGACCCACATCCTCACCCTGGCTGGGTCATATTGAACTGGGAGGTTGATCCCAGGGGATGTGGGACACATGTGCAGGCAGAGATGCCACACATATGACAGAACTGAGGTCTGCACAATCTGCAGATGAGATGCAGATGATCCACATGCAGATTTCCCTTTCACCAGTTGCCAGACGCCAGCGCTGCCCTGGGTCAGTGGTGCCACGGCTGTATGGATCCCAGTGATAGTCTGGGAGCTGGGAATCCCTCGGCTGCCACCCCCATGGGGACCCTGCCACGTCCCAACGGAATCAGGCCAGGGGCCAGACACTGGCTGAGTCAGCGAGAAGGAGCCCACAGCCTCCGCCTGCTCCAGCCACTTCCTGAAAAACATCTGGAACTTCTGAAGGGTCAGCGTCAGCCGCAGAAGAGGGAGTGGAACCAAAGCTCCGTGTCACGCTAGCATGGCCCTGGTGGCACCCAATGTGGCTGTGGGTGCCTGGCCACCTCCCCCAGCCCCCCGAGAGCATCATCTGGGGGTCCCCCTCTTTCCCACATTGCTGTGTCTCTGCCTGGGGTCAGGATGTCTCTTAGCTTTGGGGACAATTATGTCCCTGAGGCCATAGCAGACGGGATGGGGACCAGGGACCTTGTGTGAAAGGGACCAGGGTGAAAGCCCTGAAGAACAGGCAAAACTCCCAGTCTCGTGGATCCAAGCTGGCTCCTTTCCATCTCATCGCATCTCCTGCCCAGCCCCTGGCCCTCACCAGGGCTGCTCCTCCATCCCACCCCATCACTTGATCCTTTCCCCCATTGCCAAGATATTTTCCTCAGCACATGTCATGTTCTCCTTGCTGTCAAATCCCTCCAAGACCATTAAATCTGTCTGGGAAAATCCTGGAAGCATTAGGGCAGTGGCTGGGATGACAAATTAATTATTCAGGCTGCATCTGGTCCCATTTCCCCCCACCATGCTTGGCAAGAATCATCTCCTTGGGTACCTGCCTCCCCAGATACCCCCCTTCACAAGTACTACTCTCCTTTGTTATCCTCCTCCTTAGATATCATCCTTTCTATTTGGGTACCCACTCCTCAGATATCCCCATCCTTGGATATTTCTCTTCTTTGTATAACCCACTCATCAAATATTGGGTACCCTTCATCCTCCAATATTCCCCTCCTTGGAAACACCTTCCTCGAATATCCCCTTCCTTGGATACTGCCCTACTTGGTTACCCCCCTCCTTAAATGATGAAATCAGCTAAAACCCCAGATTTTCCTGATATTCTCCCTATCCACAACATTGTATCACCCCTGCCTCAGTTCTCCCAGGATCCCCCCTACCGTAGGCAGTGCCAGTCTGGGGGTCAGCAAGCAGCAAGGAGCTGTGGGCACAGTGTTCCGAGGGCTCCAGATCCACATCCCCAAATGCCAGGAGTAGGGAGGTGCCCAGGGGGGCTTGGAGCCGCCAGCAGCACATGGTGTGGTTGGGATACGTGCCCGGGTAGTTCTTGGAGCTCAGGGTGCCACTGTGGGGTGTCAGCAATGTGTGGCCACAGCCATTTCCTGCAGAGACATCAGGAAGAGGACTCAGAGAGGCAGTTCCCTGCCTCGGTTTGCCCCCTTGGTGAGACCCTCAGAACAACCCCTGGGCACCTGCAGCCTCTTCAAAAGTTTTCCTCAACCAAAGCATCATTTTCTGGTGGCTTTTCTGGATGCTCCTGGCACTGGGAACTGTCCACAGGGGGATCCAGGGATGAAGCTGCTATTATTTCCCCTACAGCCACACAGCACACCCCTCAACCTCCAGCTAGTCTACATCCCCCAGTCCAGGAGAACTGCAATTTGGGGGAATATAAAAGGATTCAGGGAGAGAATATGCCCATTCCATGGAGCTGTACAGCACTGGGCAGCCCCCGGGACCTCCTGACTGCAGCCTTGACCTTGAGGATAACCTTGGGCAGCTGCATCTCCATTACCTCCTTCCCAGGATGATGCCAAATGCATCACAAAGGGGGCTTTTCTCTGGGCTCACTGCCTCTGGCCATGAGGGAATATCCTAGAAATAAGCTGAAAGCATTGAGACCTGGCTGGAATTTCTGGGCAGGATTGGGGTACAGGGAAAGGGGGGAAGCACCACTCAGCCCCACTGTGTGGGCCGGGCGTTTGTAGAGGTCCAGTGCTCAACATCTCCTCCCCACATCCTCTAAAAGCTGTTGCTCCTGCCAAGCATCATCCTGGCACAGCCAGAAAGAAAAGGGACGGTGGGTATAGATTTGCCCAGCCTTGGCTCTCCTTGCTGTCACTGGGAGACAACACAAAGCGCCAGCAAGGGAAAAATCCTGCAGGGATAAAAAAGGGGGGGATGGACGTGAAAGATGCCAGTCCCCCCACAGAACCCCCTCCTCCCCAGCCTGTGGGAGGGGCTGGCATCCAAACTGGGGGGAGGTTTATCCTGTGGGACTGGGAGAAATCACCAACTTTACCCCTTTCTGGGCAGCGTCTGCTGACACAGGAGAGCGGGAAAGGAGCAGGGCCTCCAAGAGTGGGGGCTGGGAGGGAAGTGGGAACCCCAGGACTGCCAGGGCAATAGCTCCCAGAAGGGTGCTCTGCTGGGGGAGAGAAATTTGAGGTATTTGGGGGGAGTTTCTATCACAGAAAGTCAAAGCCATTGGGATCTGCATGGAAAACCCCGCATGGCTAGAACAGCTGGACATGTGAGCCCAAGTGGAGGGTCTTGGATGGATCCCCCCAGCTCCATATCCATACTGGTGGTGCAGAGGAGCTGTAGCAACCCATTCTGGGAAAAAACAATCCAAGGAAAGGAAATCTTTGTTAAAAACATCCTGAGTGTGACCAGCGCGTGCCGGGAGGGAATGCCAGAGATAAACTGAGAGCTGCAGGCACTCCTGGGAATTTGGCTCCAAAGATCCTACCGAGGGGCCAGAAACAGCCAAGACAGAGCCACGGGGACTTGCCCCCAGCCACGGAAACTTTACTCCCCTCCCAAATAATGTGAAAACTGGATTTCCGGTGAGTGAGGGTGAACTCACGGCCGAGCCCTGCTGGGGTCACTCCTGCCAGGGATTTGTTTGTTTTCTCACAGGATGCAAGAAAGACACAACAGGGCAATGCTCCGATAAAAGCCCAGCACACTCCTGCCTCTGTCACGCTGCCGGCCACAGGAAAGCCCCCCTGCGTCCACCAGTGGGTTTGGAATGCGGTGGAAACCCGTTGCATGATGAGCCCCAAATTATACTCGGGGAACGTAGCGGGATTCTGCCTCCAGTGATCCCAGCCTGTCCCTGTGCCTCAGTTTCCCCTCGAAGAGAACAATGCCTTGGATGACCCGTCGTTGTTTCCTCTCTCTTGGATGAGTTGGAGCCGAGTGAAAGCGGGAAACACGAGCGCTGGGATCACGTTTGGGTGAACATTCCCTCGGGGTCGTCCTGGAACCCGCGGCTACAAATCCCCCCGGGCGCTGCCGGGTCCCGCGGCATTCCTGGGATGGAGCCCACTGCCCGGCTCTCCCTGCTCGGCATGTGAACTCCAGCGATCCTCTTAACCCGTGGATTGGGGGTTCCCTGGGAAAGCCCTGCAGGCGGGATGGAGCCGGACGCGGGACTCTCGGAACACCCGGGGCAGTCGCCACCGGAGGCGGCTACAGAGAGAGCTGGGGCGGGGGGGCTGCGGGGAAAATGGGGGGGTGCAGGACCGGCGTGATGCCAGGGTGGTGGGAGCAGGGACAGAGCTCGTCCCGTCCGGTACCAGAACAGAGGAACATTG
>VWZU01003334.1:237895-249924 GCA_013397095.1 Sterrhoptilus dennistouni
CCCCGCGGGACCGGGGGGTTCCCCTGTGTAGCCCCCGCCTCTTCACTTGAGGCCTGGGCGCGATCGCCGCCGCGATTTGGCCGTGTCCTATTGACCACCCGCGCCAGATATCCTGGGGAAGCCCCGCCGTCTCGAGGGGTCTCGGGTGGGCCTGTCTGTTCCCCGCAGCGGGATGAGGTGTGGGGACCTACGGGAGTCCCACACCTGGAGCCGAGGGGCGCATGGCTCTTGTGCCGGCGGCTCCCCAGATTTGTCCTGGTGTATCCCAGCCGGGGGATACCGAGCCCCCCGTCACCCACCAGGAAATCCTGACCTGAAATCTCTGAGATTTAGATGGGATATTGAGAAGAAAATCTTCCCTGTGAGGGTGGGGAGACCCTGGCATCAGTTGCCCAGAGAAGCTGTGGCTGCCCCTGGATCCCTGCAAGTGTCCAAGGCCAGGCTCGGTGGGGCTTGGAGCAACTTAGTCGAGTGGAAGGTGTCCCTGCCCACGGCACGGGGTGGACAAGATGAGCTTTCAGGTTCCTTCTCACCCGAACCATTCCACGATTCTCAGATTGGCTTTCCCAGCAGCTTGTAGACATCAGGCTTGCAGGGATGATCTCCAGCCCCACAGTGTAACGAAACCACCTCTGTGCCTCATGCACAACCATAGGCACATCCCCTGGGAATGCAGCTTCTCCTGGACCCCCTGTCAGGTCCTCCTGAGGTAGCACCACACCTTGACACCAGCTTCTGCTGGGAAGGATCATGCACATGCATGTTCCTGGTAGTGAGGGATCAGAACATGCCAGGGGTGGACCAGAGCATCCCAGTGGTGGCTGGAAGCACTGCTGGTCAGGGCCAGTGGGAGAAAGCTCTGTGTTAGAAATAAATTCTTGCCAAAACCTACCCAATGTGGGTTTGTTCCTTGGTGCCAGGTTGGGGGGTTCAGAGCTGGAGAGAGCTGCTGGCTTGGGAAGTTATGAGTGGGATGACACTGCGGGGATCTGCCTCTGGGATCTGTTCCCAGCTTTCGTGATCCACAGGGAGGAGAAAACCTCACTGGGTTCATGTGAGAGATGGCGAATGCCGAGGTGAGCGTCCCTGTGGGTGATGTGGTGGTTGTACCAAGTGACGGGAATGAAGGGGAGAACCCGGAGGATACCAAAACCCAAGTGATCTTGCAGCTCCAGCCAGTGCAGCAAGGGTGAGTATGATGGTACTCTTGTGACTGGGAGGTGTGAGGTGGGATGGGGATAAACCATCACTGTGTTTTCCAGGTCTGCATCCGTTTTGTGCCATGCAGAGGAGAGAGAAAATACAACAGATTAAATCTTTTATGTGTGTGGCTGTCATGGGGCCTCCAAGGGCTGAAATTGTCCTGTGAGGCTGTGTTGGTGCAATGCTCCCGGATCGTGGAAGCAGTGCTGTCCCAATCTTTCTCTTCCTTCTCCGGTCCCAGGGTTGGTTTTTGCCACACTGCAGCTGCTGGATGTGGTGGTCTGTGTGTTGAGATCTTCATGTGCCTCTGTGCCAGCTCTCCGCTAAAATAATCCTCTTCTAAATAAAGTGGGCCTGGGATGCAGAGGGAATTTTGGAGCTCCCCGGCAGCTGTTGCAGAGAGCGGCTTCATCTTCACTCTGGATCAATCAGGATAGAAAAAAAACTGGCTCTAGTTTGATAATATTTGCATGGCAAGGTGGCTGTGGGCCTGACAGTGACTCCCCTTCATGGTCATCTGTGCTGCAGTGTCACATAGGGCTGGAAGGAAAATCCTGGGACACTGGGCTCTGCTTCCTGGTGTCGAGGGTGACAGAAAGCAGAGGAAAAGGCCCAGGGAAGCCTGCAGAGCTGTCTCAGTGGTGCTGGCAGAGTGGAGGGTGGGATGACAGCACTGGGAATGCTCTGTGTGTCAGCCCTTGGGGTTACTAGTGTTTTGTTTTATCAGTGTTTGCCAAAATATTCCTGGTGATTGAAACTGTCACACAAAATTTATGTCCCCTGAGGACCGGCAAAGAAGAAATTTACTTAATTTTTTAACCCTGTGCTGTGACTCCTAATTTCCCATGATGTATTGTTTATGGATGGCCACTTTCATAACAGGATTTACCAAGAGGGCTCTGAGGCCAGTGCTGCTGTGGTGGCCGTGGAAACTCACACCATCCACAAGCTGGAAGAAGGGATTGGTAAGTTCCCACTTGGCGTGGATGAATCCCCTCCTGTGCAGGGCTGGTATCCCCAGTTCGCTGGGTTTCCTTCTGGCTCTGCCCCTGCAGATGCTGATTCCCAAGCATGGATGTGGGTACAGGGGCTGGGCATACTCTGGAATAAGAGTCTGCTGTTACTGCTTGGTCTCAAAGTCCTGGAAGTGAGATCCTGGCTTTCCTGCAATGAATGGTAAGGGCTCCCATGGGGTCCAGGGGAGCCGGGATGTCACCTTAGTCCTGGTGTGCAGACACTGGCAGCAGGAATGATAGGGATGAGGACATGGTGGCTGAAGCATCAGGCACTGGTTGTGAAGTCTTTGCTGAACCAACTGTCTGATGGTTTGGATCGGGAGCAGAAAGCTCCAAGTGCTTTCTGCCATGCTGAGCAGTGTGTGGGAAAAGGCTCCTGTCACCAGGTGCTGTCACTAGATCTTGACTAGAGTTCTTCCTGTGTAGAGTTCTTCCTTTTGGTGGGATTAACAGAAACTCTGCACATGAAGAGAATATATTATCAGTAAACACCTGATATCGTTGCTTGAGATACCAGAGCTGCAAGAATCAGAGAGATATCTGTGCTTCAAATTTTAAACCATTTTGTTGTCACTAAGATTGTTCTCCTTGGCACATCCTCCCTTATAGATGTGTTGGATTTCTGAGTTCATGTTCCTTATAGATGAGCTTCATTTGGAGTGTTGTTATACCAAAAATCAGATGCCAGTTGCTGTTAATCTGAACTAACTCTGAGAAGATGAAGAGAGGACTGATCCTAAACCGGGATCTGCCCTTTTTTTTTTTGGTTTCCCAAGTGCAGGTCTCACAACCTATGTGCTCCCAGCTCCCACCTTGTGGGATTGGAGCCTCTTGGGTGGAAAGTTTGATTTTGAACCATTCCTCCCTCAGACCCCAGCACCCTTGAAACGAGTGAGGAAATTGAGATTGCCTATCCCATCACCTGTGGGGAGAGCAAAGCCATCCTTCTCTGGAAAAAGTTTGTCTGTCCAGGAATTAATGTCAAGTGTGTGAAGGTAAGGGAGAAACTCCCAGTGGATTTATTCTCTGCTCTTCAGGTGTGCTGGTTGGTATTCACAGGCCAAGTTTCTGTGTTTCATCCTAACTGAGTCCTTGGATTGTTGATGCTAAAGTTGATTTTGATGGGGAGAAGCATGGAAAGAAGGGATTAAGGAGAAAAGGGTATCACCCACTTCATATTTCAATTGTATTGGCTTTTGAGGAAGGACTGAAGGCAGGCAGGAGATGTGTGTTTAGATATGGCAGAGCTTTGCCCCCCTCCCTTTTCCTCGGTGTCCTGGAACTCCACTCCTGTCACTTCTTTGGTGAGCAGGTTGCATTGAGAAGGGAAATCTTGGTGTTATCTTTTCCCACCTGAGAGCATGGCAGTGTGACAGCCAAGCCCCTTGTGCTCCTGCCCCTCAGCAGGAACTACTCAAGTTACTGGAGCAGGGCAGAACAGATGCCCAAGGGAATACCTGTGTCAGCTGGATGCTGCTGGGCCATTGGATGTAACAGAAACCTCCTGTAATGATCTCCAAATTGACCATACATATTCATAGGAGATGATTTGGTTCATATAAAGCCTTCAGCGCTGTTCTTGGTTAGGGGTGTGAATACCTGTGGTTGGCAGGTCATCCCTACAGACATGCTTCCTGGAGCTGTGAGCATTGCTGTGCCCAGGGGATTAATGCTGGGAGTGATCTGAGAAGCAGTTCCTTTCTCTGGTTGGAAGTGGGGGCTCAGATGAGCTGTGTTGGATATCCCAGTCCTCCCAAGTGATATTACCCTATTTGCTGAGCTTTTGCTTGTCTCATTGCCAGTTCAATGACCAACTGATTAGCCCAAAGCACTTTGTTCACCTTGCTGGGAAGTCTACCCTGAAGGATTGGAAGAGAGCCATTCGCCTTGGAGGAATCATGCTAAGGTATTTGACCATGTCCAGCTGCAGGGCTCCACTCCTGCAGCTGCAGGTCCCCCAGCAGGCATTTTGTCTGCTTTGTAGTCCCCAGAAGGCCTCTTGGAGGCCCACAGTACCCAGCCAGCAGTCTGCAGAGAACCTGACCCCATGATGTGAGGGTCAGGATCCCTCACCCTGGACAGAAGTGGCATCACCTGGGGAACCTGGGGTAGAACAGGACTGAAACCCTGTGTGTGAAGCTGGGAGTCTCTTCTGTTTTCCATTTGAAAACCTTGCAGGAGGTTTTTTGGGTGCAGAGTGGCCCTGGGATCTCCCTTTCTCTTTCCTTCCCATGGCCGTAGCATTCCCAGGTGGAATACTCCCTTTGTCTCTAGGCTGAGATTTGAGCTGAGCCTGATTTTATCCCCACTCCCTGCACAGGAAGATGATGGATTCGGGGCAGATTGATTTCTACCAACACGACAAAGTTTGCACCAACACCTGTCGAAGCACCAAGTTTGATCTCCTGATCAGCAGTGCCAGAGCACCGGTGCCAGGGCAGCAGAGCGTAGTGCAGACTCCAACCTCAGCTGATGGTAGGAAACCAGTTACCAATGCCATGGGAACACTTCCCTCTGATGCTCCTCTCCCTCCTACAAATGCTTTACACCTTCTCCCCGGGCACATCAGGGCAGTCCCACCAGGAGATTGTTCTGGTTTCTGGGAAGGAAAATGCTTCTCGTGTCTGTTTGGAGAAGTCTTGGCAGCATCTGTCAGGGAGCTCTGCTCTGCAGGACTGGGTAGGCTGGAAAACAGCTGGCATCAAGCAGCTGCTTTCCAGAGAGGCAGCCTTCATAGGCAGGAGGAGGATTAAGAGCTTTGCAGGGGTCTTTGTTCTGAGATCATCACATAAGCAAACACCTGTGAGAGCTCGCACAGCATTTTCCAATATATTTTCCATTTGGGAATCTGTTATAAAGGCATGAGTTGGTCCCAGGAGTGAATTTAGAAATGCTATCCTCCTTCATAACATCCATGAACAGGGTGGGGTGGCTGGACAAGATTTGATTGTTATTCCAACTGCAAGTTCTCAATGATCCTGTGCTCCAGAGCAGAAATTGATATCTTTGCTGAGGTTAAGGGAGAAAACTTCCAAATTGTACTACGTCGTTAAGCTGTGTGGATTACAATTCTTTGAGCCCCTTGGTGGGTGACATGCCAGAGTTGTCCATAGGCTAAGGAGAATCTCTTGGAAAGCACCATAGCCAGTTTGTGGTTGCACATTGGTTTAGTCCCAAATTTGATTGCATCAGATCCATTTCCTTTCTATAAACCAGCTGGGACCCCAGCTCCATTTCATGAAGGATTAGGGGTGCAGAGCTTCCTGTGGATGGTGCAAGGGGAGAAGGGTGGCTGGGCTGAGCCTTATTTGTTCTCTTCTTTATTCTGATCCCTTTCTGCTCCCTTGAGCTGGGACTCCAATGTGCAAGGTACATGGTTTTCCCTCCAGAGGCTCCAGAGCTTTTCACAATCACAGTTCCAATGAGAAGCAGCAATATTTGCTTTTTACTGGTTTGGTTGAAAGAAGCCAAGCACAAACCTGACCCAAAGAGTGAAAGAGAGCCTGGGGAGGGCTGAGGGGTTGGGAAGCAAAGCAGGGGTTCAGGCTGTCAGAAGGAGCTGATGGGAGCTTCCTGGCAGGGAGCATCACCCAGATCGCGTTGTCAGAGGAGAGTATGGAGGAGGGGATCGAGTGGAACTCAGCTCTGACAGCTGCTGTCACCATGGCCACTGAGGAAGGCATGAAAAAGGACACGGATGAGATCTCAGGTAAGCTCAGGGTGCTTGTTGTGTGTTTTATTCCCCTCTCCTCCCCTGTTACATTTTGGAAACCTAAATCTTGCAAATAAGTAAAGCGCGAGCAATGAAAAAGCTGTCCCCCAGCCTCTTGGATCTGCAGCATTATCCAGGCATCCAGGCTTTCTGTCATTGGAGCTCCTCACCACGGTAGGACTTTAGTCCTGGCCTCCTGGCTGATGGATGTTACTGGTTACAGTGAGGGGCTTTTCTGTTTTATTCCAAGGTTGTGAAACACATTTGCCAGCCTGGAGCCAGGCTGGAACCAACCGAGAGGAGAGTCATGTTTGTTCCCTGTTGACTCTACGTTCTGTGTCTCTCTGCCTTACTTTCCATTGTTGTATCAGTATAGAAGCTTAGCTAGAATTTCCTCAAATGATGATTTTAAGCTCTGCACCTTGCAAAAATAGGAAATGTTGCCTTGGTAGTCATGGACTTGCTTAAAAACTTGTTCCTGATTTGCTGCCTGAGTCAGTTTTGCTTGGTTTGGGGTTGTTTTTTTTTTTCACATCCTATCCACACCCAATAGCCAAACTACCTTGCAACGGTAGTCACCTTAAAAAGATACACTTGCCTGAGAGGTTTAAGGTGGTCCTGTGCAAAAAACGCCAAATGCTTGTACACGTTGACTTCTTTTCCTCCTCTTTTGTGCCAGAGGACACACTGATGTTCTGGAAAGGAATAGCTGATGTGGGGCTGATGGAAGAGGTGGTGTGCAACATCCAGAAGGAGATAGAAGAAGTCCTAAGAGGTGTGCAGCAGCGGTTGGGTCAGTCTCCCTTCCAGATGACAGGTAGGTTGTGAGGAAGAAGCCTCAAAAGGGCAATTCCAGGCAAAAAACCCCAGTGCTAAGGGTCCATTCCACCATGTGAAGCTGGTGAGTCAGGATGGGGAGTGAGTTCCCACTCATTGGCTGAGTTGTGGGAGCACGGCCTATGTTCTCACCCTGCCCAGCTGTGAAGTGCCTTTGCTTCAAAGCACAAGCACACACCATTCCATCCTGTTCCCTGAGCAAAGTGACCCTGGCAGCTTGCTGGGACCATCAGATGACTGTCCACAGCTCCCAGCCTTCATGGATGCTTTCCTAGAGTCACTTGGCCTGGAGTTACTCAAACACTTCTCTGTGACACTGCAGGCTTAAACAGGTCCTGTCCCCTCACTTCTCGTTTCACTGGTGCCAGAAAACCTGTTTTGAGGGCTCCCTAATCTGGTTCAGCACATTCCCCTGTGAACACCTCTTGTTCGTGCTCTTCCTGAGAGAACATCCTTGTAGCCACAAACTTCATTCTACCCAGGAAATTTTTTTTCTAATTTTCCAATTTCACTTTGGGCTGGTGCATCTTTGTGTCTGGTAGGTGTCAATTTTTGGGAACCGTGAGTGATTGAAGTCAGTGGATTATAATAGACATTTTGCACAGCTTTCAGTGGAGCTTGGCATGTTAATGACACTGTCAGCAGCATGGGGTGATAATTTGTAGGTGGAGAGCTCCTTTGTATCTCTGTGATTGCAAATTACACTTTCATTTGCAGCAATTAGAAGCTGCTTGAGTGACACGGCTCTGTCCAATTTGCTGTATTGTGTGAATGGGATTATTTAATCCTGGGATGTCAGGAGGATGAGGGAGTTGGGTTTCCTTTTTTCAGCTGGCCCTTGTGAAAGAACAGTAGAGAATTTTTGGTGTAACAGGAGCATCTTTTGAGGGCCCAAGTCTTAACATCCCTGTGCCCTTTCTTTGGAGATGCTGCAGTCCTGAACAACGTTGCCCATACATTTGGCTTAATGGACACAGTTAAGAAGGTACTGGACAACAGGAAAAACCAGACAGAGCAAGGAGAAGAGCAGTTTCTTTACACACTGGCAGGTAAAGTGCCTAATAAGGGTTCACATCCTGCTGCTATTCTTGGGAATGGACATGACTTTCCTTCCACACAACCCCAATAAATTCGGGCCAGTGTTCAGTACAGGCTGCCCCAAAACAATTGCATCCCAATCCCTTTCTGTCCTAGGGCTTGGGGGGAATTTCCTCTCTCCCCTGCCGCACAGAGAGCAGTTGCTTGGGACATTGGACAGCCCAAAGTCTGTGCCCCTTGCTGCAGAAGGGGTGCTGTGGGCATGAGTCCAATTCCCTAAGGATTAGGGATAGGACCTACCAGCGCAGTGCTGTGCCACGGCCACCTGAGCTATGGACAGTGTTGTGCTATACCCAAGCTACTAAGCCTCTCTGAGTATGGGGTGCTGAGCTTCTGCTTATCTTGGCTGTCAGGGCTATCTGCTTGTCTGGTGGTGCTCTTGGGTATCTCCTGAGCTGAAGCCACTGACTGACTTGGGATCCCCAGAGCTGCTCACTGGATGTGTCTCCCTCCTCACCATGTCCTGTAGGATCTGCTGTTATCTGAGATGTCCTAGTCCCCTACTGCCCTGGATAAATGAGGTCACTGTGCTACTTCTGGCTCCCAGTGTTCTCACTGACAAGGGTTGAGGGGGATGTTTCATTGACTCAGGCATCCTGCTGGCTGTCCCCAGTGCAGGTGTTTGGCTCCTGAGGAGGTGACTCAGCCAAGCTCAGGGAGCAATTCCAGCTGCTGAGGGGGGGAAGAGGGGGGGGCGCTATCTACTCTTCCAGGTGGGTTTCGCTTGTGGGGAGCAGAAATGTCCATCTCCTTGTCAGTAGGAGTAGCCACAAGTATAGAATGTTACCTGTATCTTACCCAGGCACTGGCAGCCGGAACATTAACCAGCTGTTATGTGAGTGGCAGGAAAACCTACCCTTTTCTTTCAGTGCCATTTGATCTAGAGGGAGAAGCCAAGATCAAGCTCACTGGGCGGTTGTGTGACCTCCTGTCACAAACCTGGTAGTGATGGTTGGTTCTGGAGCCCCAGGAGCTCCTACTTAGCCTGGCATGACATGTTGCTCAACCATTCCCTTTGCAGACCTGGAGCGGCAGCTGGAAGAACAGAAGAAACTTGCCAGGGACCAGAAGGCCAAGTCCCAAACCATTCAGAATGTGGTGCTGATGCCCATGAGTGCTCCCAAGCCCCCCAAGAGACCCCGTCTGCAGCGCCCAGCCTCCGCCACCATCCTCAGCCCCTCCACCCCCATCCAGCAGCCTCAGTTCACTGTCATCTCCCCCATCGCCATTGCGCCTGTTGGACAGCAGTTCTCTGTGGGCAACATCCCAGTGGCAACCCTCAGCCAAGGCTCCAGCCCGGTGACTGTTCATACCTTGCCATCTGGCTCCCAGCTCTTCCGATACGCCACTGTAGTTTCATCCTCCAAGACCAGCTCCTCGGACACCGTCACCCTGCACCCATCCTCCAGCCTGGCACTGCTGAGCTCAGCAGCCATGCAGGACAGCGGGGCCTTGGCCAACGTGGCGGCCATGGTCAACCCCGTGGAACTGGTGGCCATGGAGTCTGGCATCACTTCCACCATCCAAGCTGTGGAAGGCACCTCAGATGATGGGCAGACCATCATAGAGATCGACCCGGCGCCAGATCCTGAGGCAGACACAGATGAATCAGAGGGCAAAGCTGTGATCCTGGAGACAGAGCTGAGGACTGAAGAGAAAGTGGTGGGAGATGTGGAAGACCATCAGCACCAGGTCCATAATGTGGAGATTGTGGTCTTGGAAGACTAGTGGGGAAGGCAAGCATCAGTTAGGGGAAGAGTTGGGAATTTGTTTTATTTCAGGCTTTTTTGTTAAGCATCTTTTCCAGCCACCCCATTTATTGCCATGGATATTTTCATTGTACTGTATATTTTATATATATATATATATATATATGTAAAATTTTGTTTTTTAAAACAAAGCTGGAGAAATGTGAGACATGGATAAGGCTCCATCTCCGTGGAGCACTGAACAATACCACCTGTGGCAGGGTCAAGGAGAGCCTGGATCTCTGCTGGACAACCCAACCAGGAGGAACTAGCCATGCCTCAGTGCTTCTGCTTCAGGGCTGCCCTGGCCCGGAGACTTTATTTGAGAGACAATAACACTTGAGTGTGGATGTGGTTGTGAGAAGGGGTGATGGATTTGGGGTGGAACAGGTACCTCATTTGTATTTTTTATTTTCCCGAGGGAAGGGAATTCTGTCGGCTTCTTCGCTGTCACCTCAAATGGAATTTTTTAAATTTTTCTTGCTTTGGGGAGGCCAACAGTACAATTAATTTACTGTCCATGTTCTCCTCCTCCACACATGTTGTTTTTGTATCTCTATTTTTTTGTATTTGTTTGCTCTCTCCCTTGTCCAGATTTCTCAGCTGCAAAGCCCTGAGACCATCTCTCAGGATCTCTGGATCCCAATCTCTCCTCTTCCCATGGCACTTTTCCCCCATCCCTTTCCCTGCCTGGCAAGGCTCGGTGCTGCAAATGCCGCTTGAAGACTCCGAGATCACTTCAGCCTTACGTATAAGGCAAAAAATATCAATCCAAGCTCAAACCCAGATCCTCCCCCTTGGCTGCTCAGCACCACAGGGACATTTCAGGGTGTACAAAGCATGTTGTGCTGTTGCTTTCCAGGAGAGCCGGATTTCGGATTGGGTTTCTGTTTACACTGTGTGCTGAGGCTGCTCCGTGCTTGTCACTACTTGTTGGTGATTTTATTTTTGTATTATTTTTTCTTCTTTCTTCCTATAATCTCTTGGCAGGGTTAGAACTGGCACATTGCTGAAATACTGTGCACCCTGCTGTTTTCCCTCTTACCCTCTTTTTTTTCAATGGCTGGAGATCCATTTGGGCTTTGCCATACTGGAAAAATGGAAGGGGGAAAGCATCGGGTGGCTTTAGAGCTACAGAGGTTTGGGAGGGCTGGGAGGGTGGGAGCTGCTTGGCTGGAAATATTAAGCAAAACAATAGCAAAGGAAACACACCTGGGGAGGGTGGGGGGAGGGCAGGAAGATGTGTTTGGCTATTTTTTTGCATTAAAAGGAAAAATGGAATTAAGCTCCAATAGGTTTTTTTCATTGGAGAGGTGAAAGGCAGTACCTCCATTGCCTTGGGGACAGCAGGGGATGGGCAGGGATTCCTGAACCTAAATTTGTGAGGGGTGGTCGCTGCTGCTCTGATCTTGGCCTCTGAGAAGTGTGTCCTGGCTTGGGGTGGAGGTGGGAACAGCTGTGGGAGTTAGATACCATGCTCAGCCTGGAGAAGAGGAGGCTCCAGGGAGAGCCTCAGATGCCTTTCCAATGCCTAAACGGGGAGTCCAAGAGAGCTGGACAGGAACTTTGGACGAGGGCCTGGAGGGACATGACAAGGAGGAATGGCTTCCCACTACCAGAGGGCAGGGCTAGATGGAGTTATGGGAAAGAATTCTTCCCTGTGAGGATGGGGAGGTCCTGGCATAGGTTTCCCAGGGAAGCTGTGTCTACCCCATCCCTGGAAGCGTCCAAAGCCGGGTTGGACAGGACTCGGAGCAACCTGGGATAGTGGAAGGGGTCCCTGCCTATGGCAGGGAATAGAACAAGACGAGCTTTTAGGTCTCTTCCAACCCAAACCAGTCTGGGATTTTGTAGTTTTGGATCAGGGATTCACCTCCTTCCATATTCAGCCACCTTCCCTCCATTCTTTGGCTTGCTCCGTGCAGGTAGCACCCTGATTGAAGGGGAATGGGGACCTTTTTGGGATCCCCTTCGCCAATCCAGGCACGCAGCAGATCCTGTGAGGTCCCTGCTGGAGCTGTTCTCGTCTCTTGGCCGGGAAGCGGGGGATGAATCTGGGCTCTCTGTACGCCCGCCCAACACCCAGGCAGCCCCCTTGACCTGGGTGGGGGTCCTGTAGGACTGTGATGTCCCCTGGGTCCTCCGCACTCTGGATTGCTAGACTGGGGACGGGGGGAGCTAAAATGTCGCGACGCGACAAGACGAGGTTGGGCTGAACCCACAGCCAGGCCCCGAATTTGCCTTTTTTTGCCTTAAAACCTCAGCGGGACCGCTTGACCGTTTAAGAGGTCTCCCACTTCCAGCCGAATGGGGGCGTTGCTACTCCCAGCTCCGGTCCTCCGCCGTCCCGGCATGCACTGCACCCCCACCATTTCCCGCCATTGTGCCTGGGCGCGCGCGGTGCCGCGTGACCGG
>VWZU01003334.1:251348-273463 GCA_013397095.1 Sterrhoptilus dennistouni
CCCCCACCAAACCCAGAGCCCACATGTGATACAAGTGTTGAGACTTTCTGAGAACTTTGGTTACAAGTTGAGCCAGAGAGTTTTGCAGTTTTGTAACCAGATCCTGGAAATCAAACTTGCAGTTACTTTTCCTCTTCGCTTTCTCTTAGAATAACACCACTGTTAACTGGTGTTTGTTTTCCTTAATGAGCTGCAGGGGAGTGACACAGGACAGATGGAGTTCAGCTGATTAGATGTACAAGTGAGTACCATAGATAAACATCTGTAATAGCACTGGAGCAGTCAGTTTATTGTCTTGGCTTCTCTTTGCAGTTGTGATCAGTAAAAAGAAGCTTTTCTGGTTTCCCCTTGCTGTATTTTTGCGTATTTTTACTAGTCAGTACATTATTTTTTTTCATGTAAACATGATGCATGTTTTATTGGAGCACAGGAACAGGTTTCTGTCTCAGTTAAGTTTTCAACAAGTATTTTCCTAGTTTGTGCTAAAGATCTGAGGATAAGTATTCTTTGTCTGTCAGCTGTTCATAATCTTTAGAATTCAGCCTCTCCTTCCAGACAACTCACTACATTCAGCCCCCTGAAAGGTTACAAGCCTAAATTCAGCCTTCATAGAGTGAGAGAACACTATTGCTTTCTCAAGTCTTGAATAAAAGCACTACTTTTCTTAGTAATTGTCATTTAGTGCTGTTTTTTTCTGTCTCAACTATCCTAATTCCCAGCTTTCTGAATATGGATATATTTTCTACAAATGCAGTTTTATTTAAGTTTCTTAAAGACAATGAGGGTTACTATAATTTTGCAGCAACATGATCTTTTATTCTATTTTGCGTGTTTTGGTGAAGTATTTCTGGATCTTTAATTTCTTTTGGTGTGTCTCAGGCTAGTAAAAATTCATTTTAAAAATAAGGAAATGATTGGATGTGCCCCAGGAGGCAGAAACCGAGCTGGGGCAAGGTGAAACTATCAAGTTAACTTGGAGTGGAACCTTTGAGTAACTCTTAGTTCCTTGTGCTGTGTTGCTGATCTATATTCTATAAAATAGAGTCCAAAATCTCTAGAGCTGGGTCTGAAGGGAGGCAAAAATACTCAGATATCCAAAGGTGCACCACTTTGCTGCAGAGGGGAAAGGGAGTTAGAGAAACTGCTCTGAATAATTGAATTAAATGAGTTTTAGAGTTGCTTCCTGAGATCTCCACAGCCTCTAAGGTAACCATGTTGTAAAGTTTCGCTGCTCCTTATTCCCCACCTGCTCTTTCAGGTATGACTGTTACTTGTCAGATCCCACAAGGTTACTGTGTATTTTAAAGCCCAGATACACAGTAAATGATTTTTCAACCCTCTAAAAACCAAAAGCTTAACAGCAAGGCTCACTCAGAACCCTGGTTCTGGTCTGAGGTGAAGAGGAAGAGTGATTTTCAGGAAATAACTGTGTGAAGAGTCTTAGTCATGGAGAGAATGAGAAGCTGGTGAAGTTTTATTTGCATGGTAATCAGCAAGTGTGTCAGTCTTGCCAGGGCGGGGGAGCAGGGTGAGGTGCTGTGTTTGATAACAAAGCAGTGTTGGAGATGTTCTGATGGAGAACAGCAGTGACTGTGTCCCAGATCTGCTCTGAGTTGCCTGTGCTCAACTCTTGTTCTGCTCCCTCCTTACTACCTGTATGTGGCTGCTTAGTACTCCACAGGTCATAGCTTAATGCACCCTGTGTTAGTTATCTCAAAGTTGAACATAATTGACAAGTGAAAAGATAATGTGAGGTGACAAGAAGAAAGATTTTTATCTGATAGTGATGTGTTTCGAGTGGGCCTGTGAAGAGAAAATGTCTCTGCCTTGGGTTTAGGGACGGGCCAGCATGTTCCTGTGTCTTTAAAACTGAGTTCAGGAGAAAAAAATGTTACTCTTATTGAGACAATTAACTTAGGAAGTGACTTTGCTGGCTCAAAATAGTAATAGAAAGTTTTAAGTTTCATCTGTCTTACAAGTTAGTGTCAGTGTTGATGCATTTGGACATACTGAGTCCTGGGCAGGATTGAGTTCCTCAGTTAGTAAAACCCTGGATGAGAGTGGGGTTTTTTACTGATTTGCTTTTGGGAGACGTTTGTGAAAACAAAGGTTGAAGAGAGCATCTCTTGAGTTTTCAAGCAGTGCCCCAGAAATCTTCTCTGAACACATGGTGTTAAATAATCCTATTAATTTCTGTAGAGCTGGGGCTTGGTTAGCCCTAAACCTGTTGCTCTGCTGTAAGTAGAAGGTAAAGTGGCAAACCAGCTATTTCTGGAGGGTGCCAGACACTCCGAGACTCCCTGGATTTCATTGTGGCATAAAGTCCTCTGGGAGCTGTGCTTGGCATGTGAATACGTGATTCAGTGAAAAATGGACCAGGTCCTGCTGCAGGCCAAGCTTTTAGCTGGGAACTGAACATGCCTTTGATCTTGTCTTCTCCGGGCTGGTGTGTTAGGGGCTGGGCAGCATGAGGCTGCTGCTCAGAGGTTCAAATTACTCAGGATAATGTCCATTAGCAGGACTGAAACCACTCCCTGGAGGGGACCAGTGTTTGAATGGGAAATGACAGATATTTTTCATGTAAGCAAATGTTGGGGATGCCTGAGACTTCTCTAATTGTCAAATTAGGCGTTTGTTTTTCGTAACCTAAAGGCTGCTTGGATGTTAAAAGGGAGATCAAGGCATGGAGCTGGGTTTTTTTTCCCTCTCTGGATTTGAAACCTGCTTGTGCTGATGCTGTCACTGTGCTGTAAAAGGCTTCTACTGATTACTTCCCCTTTTCAGGTAATTTTCAGTGTGTGCCCACAGCACTGTAGAAGTTTGTGTTTTGAGGAAGAGGCCTTAAATCCCTGTTTGTTTGCAATTTCTTGGAATATTGTGAAGTATGGAACTTTAAATTGTAGGAATAAAGCTGTTTTCATGGCTAGTAAGTTTAAGAAAAGCAATCAGGGACACCTGTGATTTTTCACAGTGTGTTTCCACTGGATCCTTTTCTTTCTTATTCCCCTTCTCTCTGCATTCTTTCCCCAGATCCTCCCTGGAACACCCTAATAAGGGTTAAGTATGTTATATAGGCAGGAAAAACCCTTGTTGGACATAGCTACTAGCAGAAGATAATACTTGGATGCAAGATACTGGATTTTAAAGCCTGAGCAGGAGCTCTGAGGCTTCCCAGTGTCCAGTCCCACACCGTATGTCAGAAACACCAAACACTCCTCTCTTGGCATGGGAAGCTTTGTCTTTAATCCTTCTTAGCCTTTGTCTTTAACCTTTCTGGCAAAGGAAAAGATTTTAGAGCGCTCGTAACAAAGGAAGTGTTCTAGGCTGGGCCTGTTTGTCTGCCCAGCCCTAAGGCAGGGAGGAGTGGGGCATGGGAAGTCTAAGCTGCCTTTATTCCTGGTCCCTTAAAATTGGTTCAACTCCTTCTAACAATTCAGTGCTTATGTTTTTGTGGTTTTCTTTCAGAATAATGCATACACTGCAATGTCTGATTCCTACTTACCAAGCTACTTCAGTCCCTCCATTGGATTCTCCTACTCCTTAGGCGAAGCTGCCTGGTCCACAGGGGGAGACCCCCCCATGCCCTACCTGACCTCGTATGGACAGCTGAGCAACGGGGAGCCTCACTTCCTCCCTGACGCCATGTTTGGGCAGCCAGGGGCCCTTGGCAGCACTCCATTCCTCGGGCAGCATGGCTTTAACTTCTTTCCAAGTGGGATTGACTTTTCAGCTTGGGGGAATAACAGTTCTCAGGGACAATCCACTCAAAGCTCTGGCTACAGCAGCAACTACGCTTATGCTCCCAGCTCACTGGGAGGGGCCATGATCGATGGACAGTCGGCCTTTGCCAGTGAGACTCTGAACAAGGCTCCTGGCATGAACACCATCGACCAGGGCATGGCAGCCCTCAAGCTGGGCAGCACGGACATGGCGAGCAGTGTCCCAAAAGTCGTCGGCTCAGCCGTGGGAAGTGGGTCTATCACCAGTAATATTGTGACATCGAACAGTTTGCCTCCGGCAACGCTTGCACCACCAAAGCCGACCTCGTGGGCTGACATTGCCAGTAAACCCGCCAAGCAGCAGCCCAAGCTGAAGACCAAGAATGGCATTGCAGGGTCAAGTCTTCCACCACCTCCCATAAAACATAACATGGACATTGGAACTTGGGATAACAAAGGGCCAGTGGCAAAAGCCTCATCACAGGCCTTGGTCCAGAATCTTGCTCAGCAGCCAGTGCAGGTGTCTCCACAGCCCATGGGCCAGCAGATCAGTAGTAGCCCACCGGTGACCCAGGCTCTGGGTGGGCAGCAGCCACAGGCGCTGCCACCGCCAGCCCCGCTGCCTGTGCCACCGGCCCAGCCCACCCGCTGGGTCCCCCCTCGGAATCGTGGCAACGGCTTCAGCCAGAATGGAGTGGACGGTAACGGAGTGGGACAGGCTCAGGCCGGTTCTGGTTCTCCTTCAGAGCCACACCCAGTCTTGGAGAAGTTGAGATCTGTCAACAACTACAACCCCAAGGATTTTGACTGGAACCCAAAGCATGGGCGGGTTTTCATCATTAAGAGTTACTCTGAGGACGATATCCACCGTTCCATTAAATACAACATCTGGTGCAGTACGGAGCATGGCAACAAGAGACTGGATGCAGCCTACCGCTCCCTGAATGGGAAGGGCCCCGTATACTTACTGTTCAGTGTCAACGGTAGCGGTCACTTCTGCGGTGTAGCAGAAATGAAATCTGCTGTGGACTATAACACCTGTGCAGGTGTGTGGTCCCAGGACAAATGGAAGGGACGTTTTGATGTCAGGTGGATTTTTGTGAAGGACGTTCCCAACAGCCAGCTGCGACACATCCGCCTAGAGAACAATGAGAATAAACCAGTCACCAACTCCAGGGACACTCAGGAGGTGCCTCTGGAAAAGGCTAAGCAGGTGTTGAAAATCATTGCCACCTACAAGCACACCACTTCCATCTTTGATGACTTCTCACACTATGAGAAACGCCAAGAGGAGGAGGAAAATGTCAAAAAGGTAGCATGTTTGTGTGTCTTGTCTGAGTTCTGCGGGGCAGGAGGTCGTGAGGGCTGCCTTGCACCGGACAAACTCTGGGGTGCAAAGGGGTGGACTTGCAGGCATTAGCCTGCTTTTTGGCAATCTGCCTCCTCGTTCCTGGAACCCACACCAAAATAGTAGCCTCTCTTTGTGGGAGAATATGTCCAGAGAAGCCACCAAGGTGATTAGAGGGATAGAGCACCTCTCCTGTGTGGAAAGGCTGAGAGAATTGGGATTGTTCAGCCAGGAGAAGAGAAGGCTTTGGGGTGACCTGATTGTGGCCTTCTAGTGCCTGACGAGAGCCAACAAAAAGATGGAGAGAGACTATTTACAAGGGCCTGGAGAGGCAGGACAAGAGGGAATGGCTTTAAATTGAGAGAATAGGTTTTGATTGGATATTAGGAGAAAATTGTTCCCTGTGAGGGTGGTGAGGCCCTGGCACAGGTTGCCTAGAAGAGCTGTGGCTGCCCCATCCCTGAATGTGTTCAAGGCCGGGTTGGATGGGGCTTGGAGCTGCCCGGTCTAGCAGAAGATGTCCCTGCCCATGGCAGGGAGTTAGAATTAGATGATCTTTAACATCCTTTCCAACCCAAACCATTCCATGATTCTATGAAACGGGTGCCAGCACTTGGCAGAGCAGGGTGAGGAGCCTTGCCCAGGCCCTGCCCGTGATTGACTGTGTGTTGGTTATGCTGAATCTCAGCCTTTGCCAAGTGCTGTGATGTAAACAAAATGTATTTCTGTGCCCTTATCAGCTCCTGGATCACAGCAGTTTGAAGTTGGAGACCATCAGGGCATTTCAGAAGTTGTTAGAAACCAGAGCTGGGTCTTAGAACGGCTGCTAATCCACCCCCTGGCCGCAGTGGGGTCAGCATGACAGATGTCTCCCTCCACTTGTAAAACCTCCAGGAGCAGTAGTTCCTGTCCCTCTCCAGGCAATCTGTCCCTCTCCTTAATTATCCTTCCTGTAAGGAGGCTTTGTCTAATTCCCAACCTAAATCTCCCTCACTGCAATTGAAGTCTGTGACTGCTTGTCCTATGGACACAGTTGTTGTGTTCCTCGTTGCTCTGGGGCCATGGTGGGCTGTCACCTGCACGACACTGCCAGTAGTGTGGCACGTGAGCTGAGCTCACAACTTGCCTTACAGCTGCTCTCAAATCCTCCTGTCATCATCTACTCTTTAATGATGCATTCGTTGAAAATCCTGCCCCAAATTCAGGAACCAGTGGGCTTTGAATCTTACTTGGGTTCAGCTGTAGTAAAGTCACATGGGGCTGCCCTTCCCCTCAATATGGGTCTGGCTTACGTTTGATCAAAATGATAATTAAAAAATTAGCATTAGCACAGCTGGCTGGGAGTTTGCCAAGTTTCCTGATGATCTCTTTAGTTTGAGCAATGGGGAATTTTTCACCCAAGACTTGAAGAACAGAACCAGGAGCTGCAGCTGCTCACTGTGACAGTGAATGCAGTTTTTAATTTTTTATATCTATTTTACATGGAGCATCATATAAATAAAAACTCTTAAGCACAAAGGTGGTCACTTGTAGTAATTGGAGAAAGTCTATAAGGGAGGAATAATAAATGGCAAGGTGTGAAGGTATAAACTGGGATAGGCCAAGGACCTGATTGTTTTGTGTAATTTCACCTCCTAGAACTGTTTCACTTGTTACCTGGCTTTTATCTTCCCTGTGGGGGTGATGAGACTCTGGCCCAGGTTGGCCCAGGGAGGCTGTTGCTGCCCCATCTGTGGAAGTGTTCAAGGCCAGGCTGGATCGAGCTTGGAGCACCCTTGTCTAGTGGAAGGTGGGCTTGCCCATGGCAGGGGGTGGAGCAGGATGATCTGTAAAGTTCTTTCCAGCCTAAATCATGATGGGATTCTGCGATCCTCTCCAGACCTGACTTCAGGGAACAACAGTTAGCATTGTTAGGGAGCCAGACCTTGGCATAGTGGGAGAATGCAGGCAAAGGGGGAGAATGCTTCTTAAGGACAGGGGGATGGATGGATGAATGGATGGATCAAGAGAGTTAATACTACATACAGGTAAGTAGGAGGAGGAGAAGAGAGGAGAAGGCTTTGGGAAAACCACACAGAATAATGGGCTCTTCCTCAGGGGAGTTGCTGTGTTTGTTGTGTAAAGTCTGAAAATCAGGAATATACTAGAAATGAGACTTAATAGTTTTCTTAAAACTGTAAACCATCTTTATTCATCTTCCCAGTTGCATTTTGAAGTCTCCTCCCCTTGCTTGCTTCTTGAGGCATGCTGGTGTGGAGAGTTGAAAGCAGCAGCAATAGTCTGAGCACCAGCACTGCCTTTCTGAAACATATTCTAATGGATGCAGCAGCAATTGATTAGGAAAGCACTCTCTCTCTGCGAAGGAACTTAGTCATAGGTCTTTGGAATTCACAGAGGAGAAGGGACTTGTGTAAACACAATTGGTGTTTTGCTATTTACTCACCCGGGCCCCTGTAACATCCAGCACAGAGGAGGTGACTCTCTGAGCCTTGGTCATTCTTACAGCAACAGTTTGACCTCCTCAGTCACTCACTGACACAGCCTGGAATGTGGTTAAGATTTCTGTAGCTTCTCTTTCATGGCTTCATTGAGGATCAGTTATTTTTGCTGACGGAGGTAATTGCTGGAGTGATTCCTGCCATGGGACTAGAGGTGCCAAAAAGCCCAAACCATGCTCTGTCTGCTTGAAGCATCTCAAGTGATCACCTGAATTAAAAAATATGTATGAGGAACCAGAGTTGAAGCAGTGGAAAGTTAAAACGCTGCTCTGGCAGCAGCTCCCTTGCCTACTTTTTATGCTGCTTTGCGCTGGGGAAGTCCCATTGTTCCCAGCTCTTTTGTCTCTCCCACGGTGTGAGATGTTGATGCTCTGCAGTTGTGTTCCTTGAAGCTTAATGTTTGAAGATTTGGCTTGTTTTGAACTTCTCCCAAGCTGAAATTGTTTCACTCAGCTTCAACTTGCCCAGATCTTAGTTGCATTTGCAGTTTGATTCCTGCTTGCTGCCTGAGCAGGTGGATGATCTCTTGTGAAAGTCTGGGAACTCTTGAATATTCTTTTATACTTCTCAATGGTAGTAATTTCTTCAGAATCCCCTAAAGCAGGTCCAAGAAATTATATGAAAAATGGATAGTGTTTATACTGTTTCCATTGTCCAGTGAAGGAGAGGAGTGGGTAGTTAGTTCAGTCTTGAAAACACTGAAATAATCCTCTTTTTTTTCCTTTCCTGTTGCCTGTGCCCATCCTGTTCCTCATGAGCTAATTCCCATTCCTTTTGTGTTGCTTTGCTCTACTGATTCAGTTTTTAAAAAGGTTTGAATATTCTCCTGACCCAAAATGGTGGAGCCGACTTGTAATGCAATCCTGCCCAGAGCAGTCTTGAAACCCAGAACAGCTGTTTTTATTGGAGAGCTTGTCATTGACTTCTTCCGTGTAAGAATTATTTTTTCTTTGCTTTAAACAACCAAAACAACAACACAAATCTCTACCCCATGGTCACACACCAGGAATGCTGCAGTGGCCTTGATGTAAAGATCTCCCATAATGATCTGCTTGGTGTGAAAGGTTGACAGCTTGTGTTTTGTGAAAACACCGTCAGTGGAAACTCTAAGGAAGTTTATTTTGGTTCTTTCTGCCTGCCCAGACTTGAGATATTTGGCTACTCACACTTTCCAGGAATTTTAGGAAGGCTATCTCATGAAAACCAGTCCCATATAGAGTGCTTAGGGTCAGGTTTGCGGCTGAGAACAGACATTTTTTTGCTGGGACTTTAAGTGTTGAGTCAGGCTGAGCTGTGCAGGATAGGGAGGGCTTTGGTGGGGTTTGCCATGCTGAGGATCAGCCTCAAAGCACAAAGGTGGGATTGGCCAGATTGGATCTGTTATTTCTGGAATTGTGCTGGTTTGTGCCTCATCTGATGCTGTCTGCCGGTTGAAGGAGTATTAATAGTGTGCTGCAAGTGTCACTGCCTCCTTGGAACATGTGATTTAAGGGAAAACTGAGGGGTGTTGTATGAGGCTATTTGAAATGGACAGGCTATTTCACAGTCAGTGGAATACATTAATGCTTTCTGATGGATTTTACAAAGCTCTCTTTTTCTTCCCAGTTTGTAATCTCAGAGAGGAGGAGAGAGAATATTCCCTACAGGGTGGACCAGCACTCTTTCCTCCTGCTGATAAGAGTTGTCCTGGAGAGTGCTGCATTTGCTTTGGCTTTACCATATTCCACAGGACAGTATTTCTGACTAGAAGATGGAATTCCTGGATATTCTATATCCAGACAAAGCCAACTGTTCTCTGTGGCAGCAAGGGAACACTCCTTCCACTCACACAGTTCCTTTCATTCAGTGATCCCAGGGCTATTTGCTGTTTTCTGCTCCAAATCCTGGCCATAGTGAAATTAATTGATTGATGCACCAGGACAGAATTTCCACTCTGCTGTTCAGCAATGCACATGGTTTCAGTTTATTTCCAGGCTGTTTAAATCCTGTAGGTCCGTGTCCATGCTTGTATATTGGCCCAGGAATGGAGGAAACAAGCCATCCTGCTTATATCAGTGGCTTGGCACTGGCTGTTTGTAAGGAGTACTTTGTGCTTATGATATTTTTAAGCCAGCCCTTAACGCTCGCAGATTTTTGCCTGAGTTCTAGCTGTGTCTAAAGACAGGAGAAAACTGGAGGGAAGACTTAGATCTGTCTGATGCTCTAATCCGCGTTTTCTGCTGTGAGACAGGGGACTGTGTTTCCTCATCCCTAAAACAGGAGCAGCTGGGAGCCTTTTCACTGCAACTGAAGTGGAATCAGAGCAGCGGAAGAGCAAACCACTTACACTTGCCTTGTAGTCCTGTCTCTCACTATTAGTATTGTGTTAGAAGTCTTTAAAATAATATTTTAATGTAATGTTTGTTAATATTAGAGAATAATATTTAAAGTTGACTTGTTGATGTTGGTTTAAGGGCCTGTTGAGGTGCACTGTTTAGATTTTTTAAATTGTTTTATCCCTGGCAATGGCAGAGGGTTGGAACTAGAAGATTTGTAAGGTTCTTTCCAACTCAGGCCGTTCTAGGATTCAAGGACAGGGATTGGTGTTGGGCCAGCCAGAGAGTGCAGGCCATCTGCAATGGGGTTTCTCACCTCTTAGAGGTATGGCCTCGAGCAGAGGGAGTTTATTCCTTACCCTGTTCTTGTGAACTTGTTCCCAATGTACTTCTTGCTCTCGCAGTGTGGACAAAGCTTCGTGTCCCCTCGCTCCAGGTTATCTCAGTTGGATGATTTCAGCTCTGAGCTGCAGAACACCCTGAACCAATTGTTCTTATAAATATGTTAATTGAATTGATTATGAACATATTAATGACTTCAAACGAATGTCTTAAAATTAAAAATACAGATTTTTTTTTCCCTTTAGCAGATGAATTAAAATGGGAGAATGACCCTAAACTGAAGCAGGATAGATTTAGATTAGATATTAGGGAGAAATTATTTTCTGTAAGGGTGTTGAGGTCCTGGCAGGGGTTGCCCAGAGAAGCTGTGGCTGCCCCTGGATCCCTGCAAGTGTCCAAGGCCAGGCTGGATGGGGCTTGGAGCTGCCTGGGCTAGTGGAAGGTGTCTCTGTCCATGGCAAGGAGTGGAATGGGGTGGGCTTTCAGGTCCCTTCCAACCCAAACCAGTCTGTGATTCTGTGATAAAATGTATGTTTATGGCTGGCAAATTCCCTAGAAACACTGTGGAGGGCTTGGAATGCAGAGGGGAGTGCCTAAGGTGTAAGAAGCAGTGATTGCTTTGGTTTTTTCCTCTTATTTTTTCCTCCAAGAGTTCTGGATAACTTGCTGCCACCAAGGTTAAGAGCTGCTGACACAGGTATGTGTTTTGGGTTATTTTATTAACGTCCGCTTCCCCAGAAAATGTACTTGTCTTTCAAGCAAATCTTTTTGCCGGCTGTTTCATTCAGTGAAACTCCCAGGGCATGGTCTAGTTCAGTTCCCTGGATTTTTCCCTAGTGCAGAAGTACAGTGGGTCATAAGACGTTGCTGAAAACCAATTAGGATCCCAGAAAAACATTTGAAGCTCATTGATCTGTGGGCAATCCATCAAGAACAGCTCCATGCACAGTGTTCTTTCCTTGTTCTTACTGAAACTGTAATTCTGCACCAGCTTTTTGCCTGAAGGAAGCTGCTTTCTTCTTTAATATCTCAGGTTCATGAAGCTCCTTGTTTTGTGCTGTGTAGTCATTCTCACTGCAATTAGTCCACTCATTTTCCTGCATGTTCTGGTTTGTACCTGGTAATAATTGTGCTGTCTTATGGCTTTGTGAGTTAATAACTAATTCCTTAGTGGTGCAAACCGCTGGAGGCTTGGCAGCCAGAACAGTGCCAGCGCCCTGCTTTACCACAGCACTTCCGAGGGAAGTCCCTGTTTAAACAAGGATGGTCATTATCCAAACTGATGGCCAGGGTAGAGAGTTGTTTGTAGCTCATTCCAGTGACTAGTGCCCAGTATGAGCCTTTTTAATAGTCATATAAGTCATATAACAGTGTGTTTGAGCAGTTAATAATGAACCATTTGGGGTTTGTGCAAAAACTTGGAAATTTCTGGTTCTTTATAATTAGTTTTTTGTTGGTTTTTTTTTTTTTTTTTTTTTTTTTTTTTTTTTTTTTTTTTTTTTTTTTTTTTTTTTTTTTTTTTTTTTTTTTTTTTTTTTTTTTTTTTTTTTTCTTAAAAGCAGACTGCAGAGCTGCTTTTTTGTGTGGATAACTACAGAGCTATTGTAATGTAATCCCAGTCTGGAAGACTTAGATAGAATCAACCTAAAACTCTTGCCTTTTGTTTCTAATCTTGAATCTTGGGGGGGAAAGGAAACCACACTCTTTAGTTTCTTTCTCTGTATCTGTGCACAGTTGGGGAAAGCTCTGCTCTCTCCATCTGAGCTCTGTTATTTGTGGTACCATCTGTAAAATACCTTCAGAGAATTTCCCATCATCATCTCAAAATTAAGAAAATCAAGAAGCCCTGATCATCAGCCTTTTGGCTGTTGTAGGCTGATTTGGAGTTCAGCTGATTCCAGAGCCATGTTCTTGGTACACTTAGAGGAAAAAAGATGAAATACAGAACTCTGTTCCAGTGAATGTGGCTTTGTGTTCCCTTTCAAGTGGCTGTAAAATGATGGGACTCCCATGCTATAGGGAATGTTGGCTCTTTTACTTGAGCTTGTGAATTCAGCTCTTCATGGCTGACAGAAACAGGCAAATAGATCTCTTGTCCTCTCATAATGCAGAATATTGTAGTGTGTTTTTCTTGTAGCATGAAGTGTCTTTTCTGTCTTATTTGGAGGTGGTGTTTAAACCTCAAATACCAGGACAGCTGCAGTGGGTCAGATCAAAGTCTGTGATCAGTGTGTCTCACGTGGCTGTAGGAGCTGCACATCAGCTGGCCAGAGAGAGAGAGACATTGCTTGGGTATCCCTGCTCTCCGTTTCCAGTTAGAAAATCCTATGTGCAGCTGGCAATAACACGGTTGAGGGCAAACACCTGTGAGGACAGTACAGGCTCGTATCCATCTCTGAAGTTTTCCTTCCCTTGAACAATATGTGGCTTTGGAATTTACATAACCCTGAGGATGTATCTTTGCCTTTATCAGTTCATTATTTTTCTGTCCAAGATCTCAGTGCACTCCTTGAGCATCCACAGGATCTCCAGTTCTTCAGCTAAATTATGTATTGTGTGGGGAAATGTGTCATTTTGGTTTGCTTTGAGTCTTCCTCATGATTCCCTCTTGTTCTTGTATGAGAAAATTATTTCACTGTCTCTCTGTGCTTACTCTTCCTTTCCGGTCATCTATCTTCCAGGGTAGAGAGTTAGAACACAGTGGCTGTGCAGATAGAAATGCTTCTGTCCCTTGCTCATCCCTGTTTTTATTTGACCCTTTTCCAGTTCTACTCCATGCCTGTGGAGGTGGAGAGGAGCAGAGCTACACTCTGCTCAGATTAGATCCTGTCTGGGTTTGTATAACAGCACAGTGGTATGTTTTGTTTAGGGTGATATTTGCTTTTCTTCAGGGTACGCAATTTCCTGGAGTTACAAATCTTGTTTCCGATGGTTCGTGGTCAATTTAGAACCTGTAACCTTGGAATTAAGGTAGAGATTTTCTGCACACGCTTAGCTTAATTTTTCTCAACCAGGTAGACCAAGTGTCCTGTAAAGTTCATCCACTTTGTCGACTGCTGTTTTTATTGCCCTGAATAGCTTAATAGCATCAGTAAACTTGGTCACTGTTATTCACTCCTCTTTCTAGATGTTTTATGAATATATGTAGCCACAAGTTCCACTAAAGCTCCGTGGGTTTTCAGTCCTTGGCATTACAGCTGCATAGTGTGACAAAGGCCACTGCCAAGGCTTTAACTCTACAGCAGTGAAGATTTTGAAACATTAAAGTGGAGTTCCTTCCTTTTCTAAAGTGCTTTGTGGCACTTGTGGTAGGACTTCTTGCCTGAGTAAGATTACTTGAGGTAACCAAAGTAGTGAAATGCATTTCCCTTGTATAAAAAACTCCCTGGTTGCTGAAGACCAGGATAATTTTCCTAATGACTGGAAAGGACTTGGGTTATTTTGCTTGCGCTCCTGTCCAGTTCCAGGCTGTGTTGTGAGCCCAGTTGTCTTCTGATGGAATGCTACTGGGAATCCTCCCAGCTTGCTCTGTCTCTTTTGTTCAAATATTTATGCATGTTCTCAGCTTTTCACCATTCTGCTTCCTGCCCTGTGGGACAAGAGTCCCTGTGTGAGAGTAATTATAAATGTTTATGGGAATTGGACTGCTTTATTCAGGCAATTAAATGTGATGTTTAAGCAAGAGGAGGTTTGCTCTTTGCAATTGATTGCATCAGTTTTAAAAGGTGCCTGAAAAGATTCTGGGTAACAGCAGTGTGCTTGAGGATATCCAATAGCTCAGACCACCTTGTGTAAACTCCCCTGTAGAGGAAAAGCCTTGACTGTCTTGTTCCAGGCTGGTTGCTCTGGCATGGAAATTAGGCATCCATGGCCATTTGTCTCTTTTTGGCTCTTGATTGTTCAGTGGTGGAAGTTTGCCCTGTTTAGGGTTCTGTGGATATTTGGGTTTGCTGTTAGATTTTGATCTGTAGAAGAAAAGGCCTGTCCTGCTATGAAAAAAGAATCACTTTTATTTGCATTATCTCTTGTCTTCCTTGGTGCTGAGTCCCATTAAGTGAATGGCAGGTAGGATGAAGGTGTAAGGCTATAACCAGATCACTACCCGACTTTTTATCCCCTTTTCTAGACTAGGATGTAGCCTTTTTTTGTAACCCTGATGGCTTTCAAATGCTGACAACAGGAAAAGTCATGTTTGGTTTGTAAATACTGGGACTCGAGACTGCTTGTGGAGCATAATATACAAGTGATGCATCATCCATCATTTGTGCTGTGTCCCTTGAGCAGATCCTGATGGGAGGGCCAGTGGCTGCAGTAACTCCTGATTTCTAAGGCAGTGATCTAAGATGTCTGCTGTGGAGACACGGGCACATGGAAATCCTGCTGGGTTGCTTGACTGGGATTGCATGAAACAGCAAAGTCCAGCACCACAGGCTGAATGGGGCTGTTGAGGTGCTTGATCAGTGAGAATGTGTGTGTGTGTGTATACCAAGAGCAGGGTTTGATTACAGGCTCTCCAGGGAATGGTCGTGGGCCCCAAGGCTGCCAGAGCTCCAGAAGCATTTAGACAGTACTCTCTGACACAGGATGGGATTGTTGGAGTAGCTTTTGTAGGGCCAGGAGCTGGACTTGATCCTTGTGGGCCCAACTCAGGATTTTCTGGTTGGGCATCTCAGCCTTTTGGGGAGTGATACTGGGAGTTCCAGTGCTCCAGTGTGTGACCACCTCGCACAGAGGGGTCACAAGTTGTGACATGGGTGCGGACCCACACAGAGGACAGCAGGCAGCAGCAGGTCAGACATGGAAAGCTTCTTTATTTTTCTGACTCTATTAACTTATACACTTTTTACAGAAGGCCAGGATTGGCCCAAGAAGGTTACAGCCTCATGACCTCATGGGTCACTCTGACAATCAATCAAGTTCTCCTCTCAGAGAAGAACTATGCAAAACACAAGATAAAAATACATAGAGTTTACATCAAGCAGTGTGAGAATCAGGTTGCAAAGATTCAAACACTTGAAAGCAAGAAAATGCAGGGCAACACCAGTGAAAGAATCTCCTGCTGTTTCCTCTGTAGGCGGGCATTGGGGGAGTGATGCTTTTTCCTTGGAGGACCTTCTCAGGCTGAACTGAGACTGTGCCTGTGCCTGGCCACAGACTTCAGGCTGTGCTGCAGCTCAGGCAGGTCCCAACAAACCAGGGTTTGTGTGCTGCACAGCTGGGAGCTGTGCCCTGGCTTCTTTTCCAGGTCCTCCTTTGGCTTAGTCTGCTATTTCCCTGTCTGTAGTGTGGCAATAAAATCCTTACGCTTGCCGGTAGAGTTGATGCTGAACCTTGGTTGTAAGTTGAGGTAAGAGACTTTGAACAAATGGGCAGCATTGTCTCTCATTGTCATCTTGTCAGGTACAAACACTTGAGCCTTTCATTTGTTCCCCTGTAGTGTGAATATATAAGGTGATCTCTTTTAACAGGTGATTTCCTGATAAGAGTTGCTGTTTTCAGGACCTGGCTTGTGACATGGCTGCAGCCCCTGGGGACAGCAGTGGCAGGACTGAAGTTGCTTTGAGTGGCATGATCAGAGAGGGCTTCTGTTTGCATACTTGCCCTCTGTGAGCTTGGTGTCAGCATAGGATTTGAGCCACTGCACATATCAGCTATTCGTATGCCGTGCTGCTCTTGCCCTTCCTGTTGTGTTTGATGGATGGGGATGAGTCTGAGCAGGTGTTTTTCTTGCTTCTCCCGTATGGATCAATAAGATGCAACCCAAGTTTAATGAAAGGCAGCCAAAGGGCATAAATCACTTCCTGATGGAATCCCTTTGCTCTCCAAGGATTGTATCCCAGAGCAAAGCCCAGTGTGTGTGCACAGATGCTGCTCTGCCTTCCAGGGTTGTTGCATAGCTGGGTACGTTGTGACTTACACTATTCCACAGCCTGTGGATTCGGATGAGGGCGAGCCAGAAAGGACAGATGTTTGCAATGTGGTTGAGCCTTGCTGTATGCTCTCATACATCTGGCTGGTGGCTGAATGCTCACTGTAACACCCCAAGGACCAAGATGTCTTGGATCCCTCTGCTCCACTCATATGAGACTTTACCTGCAGTGCTGCATCCAGCTCTGTGGATTCCATCATCACAAGGATGTGGAGCTGCTGGAGCAAGTCCAGAGGAAGCCACAGAGATGCTCTGAGGGCTGGAGCCAGGCTGGGGGAGCTGGGGATGTTCACGGAGAGAAGAGAAGGTTCCAGGGGGATCTCGGAGGCTCTTCTAATGCCTAAAGGGGCTCCAAGAGAGTTGGAGAGGAACTTTGGACAAGGGATGAAGGGACAGGACACAGGGAATGGCTTTCCCATTGCCAGAAGGCAGGGTTAGATGGGATACCAGGAAGGGATTGTTCCTTGAGAGGGTGGTGAGACTCTGGCACAGGGTGACCAGAGAAACTGTGGTTGCCCCATCCCCAGAATCGTTCAAGGCCAGGTTGGACAGGGCCTGGAAGAACCTGGTCTAGTGGAAAGTGTGCCTGCCCCTGGCAAGATGAGATTTCAGCTCTCTTCCAACCCAAACTAGTTGATTCTGTGGTTTTGGATCAGGGATCCACCTCATTCCATATCCAGCCACCTTCCCTCCATTCTTCTCTGGCTTGCTCCTTGCAGGTAGCCCCTTGCTTGAAGGGGAATGTGGACCTTTTGGGGACCCCCTTCCCCAGTCCCAGTTTACAGCACGTTTGGAGTGAAGATACTTGCTTTGCTGCCCTCCCTAGCTTGACGACACGGGGGACACCTGCTCTAGCCTCTGTTGCGACACACTGGTATTTAAGGGGAGATTTTTCCTGGGGTTGGCTCCTTATTAGCTACATGCAGGCCTTGGGAGCAGCATTACCTTCTCCACAGGAAGAGGTGCTTGATTGGGGTCCAGCTGCTCAGCTAACTGGGTAATCTGTGCAGCAGGTCCCTTGGCCACTGGCCCAGAACAGGACACTGGCCCTGGAGATGCATAGGAGATGATTGAACATGGCAGCCAGCTTATCCCATGTCTGCATTTGAGAAGTGGTGGCATTAGCTCAGGCAGTTGCAGCGGCTTCCCAAAGGGATGCGCAACGTTGCCATCTGTCCCTGTGTAAAGTAACATGCTGGCTGCCGAGCCAGGAATAGGGCTTGGCACCTTTCTTTGGATTTGTGGCTCTCCCTGCAGTGCTTGTTGTGCTTCACATTCAGACCTGGCTCTGATTCCCACCTGGGCATTTGGATTTTGCTGTGGTGCGGTGGTTTTTTTTGGCGATGAAAGCACCTGCAACAGACTTGGGTGGAGTTACAGGAAAAGAGGGGAATTAAATTTACTTCTATTGGGTAACTATTCTTGTTGAGAATGTATGCCTTGGTCTGATCCTGTCCCCAGAAGGCAGCAGAGGATCATGCTGGCCTTGCCTCACATCCTGCAGAGGAATTGGAGGTGAAGCCTCCTTGGATGTGTGTCTGAGGCCAAAGCCAGTGGTGGTGTTCTGAGCTAGAGGCCAGGCCTCCCTTTTTGGGAAGGTTTCTGAGGATAGATGGCTGCACCTGTTGTCCCAGGATTGAAGCTGTTTGGGGATGGGCTCTCTCTGGATTTAGCAGTGGCAAAGGATGGTGTTTCCTGTAGCAGCCTGTGTACTTGTGGCAGAGGTTGTGTGAGATGCCAAGATGGGAAGGTGCCTCTCATCACCAGGTTAGCATGGGGGCCTCTGTTGCTGTCCTTATTTCAGGGAATACAACTCCAGGTACAGCAGCTGACATGCAGGGAAACATCCTGAGCTGAACCAAAGCACCAGGTTCAGAGCCCTGACAGCATCTCCTCTCTGAGTGAAGAGGGAAAACCGGCTGTACCTGTGGGTACCTGCTGCAGTTATGGCTTGGCTGTGGGATGGACTTGGCACCTCTCGGACCGGCTGGGTGGTGATGGACTCACTCCACAGGAGCCAGGGCCCCACAGTGCATGTCATGCCCAGACTGCAGGGACCTGCCTGTCATCATGGAAGAGGCAGAGCCAGGAAGGAGCATCAGCTCGGGGCCCTCTGGCTGCTGACAGGTTTCATTTCTGAGGTTGTGTCTTACAGTCTGGGAATGACACCTTGAACACCTCATAACACCTTCAAACCTTTGAACACCTTTAGGGAAGTCTGGACCTGCTTCTGTGATAGCTTCTCTATTGAACCCAAACAGAACCCGGAAGAGATGGGCACAGGGTGCTGAGAACACCAGCCTTTGGTATCTGGGGGTATTTGATGCTGCACTGCCTTTTAGTTCTGGTGCAAGGGTTTGGACAGAGTGTTTCTGCAGAGCTGGGGGAACACCCAGGGCGTGTTAGTGGGAAATTCCTATGAGGTTCTTGTTTTTCAAGTGAGATGCCATCAGGTAGTGTCAGGAGTATCAAGGGTGGTTTTCTGCTGGGTGCTGGGAGTGTTCCAGTCCTTGCAGACCAAGGCTGATGCCAGTGCTCCCTGTCAGTTGAGCTCCATCCAGCCTGCTTTGGTACCTACATGGGACTTCAGGTGGAGTTTTTTCATAGACTCATGGCATGATTTGGGTTGGAAGGGACCTTAAAGACCATCTCATTCCAATGCAGACACACCATCCACTAGACCAGGTCCAGCCTGAACCTGGACACTTAGAAGGATAAGGCAGCCACAGCTTCTCTGGGCAACTTGTGCCAGAGCCTCCTCACCCTCACAGGGAAGAATTTCGTCTCAAGATCCCACCTAGCCCTGCCCTCTGGCAGTGGGAAAGCCATTCCCTTGTCCTGTCCCTCCAGGCCCTTGTCCAAAGTCCCTCTCCAGTTCTCTTGGAGCCCCTTTAGGCGCCAGAATGGGCCTCAGAGGTCTTCCCGGATGAACAGCCCCAGCTCTTCCAGCCTGTCTCCAGAGCAGCAGGGCTCCAACCCTCAGAGCATTTCTGTGCCCCCTCTGGACTTGCTCCAGTATCTCCACATCCTTCTGATGCTGGAATCCCTGGGGCTGGATGAAGCTCTGCAAGTGATCAATCACCTGAAATGAGGAAAAAAAGGAGAACGAGGAGCCGTTTGACCTCAGCAATGTCGCATCTCTGCAATGACTAGATGCAGTAGCAGCACTTCGACAAGAACAGTGCTCTTTTCGTGGCTATGGGACAGGCTCAATGGGAGAGCCATGTCTTGGATTGCTGATGTATAACAGTGGTGAGTAAAACTGCTCTCAGCTAATAGGATCTCTGTTACTTCTTTTGCAGGAACGTCAAGGCCGTGTCAAGTAAAGGGCCATTCCTGCACCACAGATTGCAGCAGAGATTGCATCCCAGCTGTCCTTCAGAGAGAGAAAGGAGCAAGAGTATCCCAGAGAGAATTAGGACTTTTTTTTTTCTTAATTCCTTTGACTTCAAAAAGACTTTTGCAAACTTGCAGTTAAAAAAAAAAGTATTGGAATATCAAAAGACATAGGACTAAAAAAACAAAAACGACAAAAAAAATCCCTTCTAGGTAGAGTAGAGGTAAAACCTGTCCCCTTTCTTTTGGCTTTGGTTGTGATTTCAGAGCATACACTTTGTTTTTTGTCTTTTTACTATGGTTTTTGGATTTCAAGTCCATAAGTGGCGTATGCCTTTTATTTTTTCTCTAATTTTTAAATCCCACCATTTCCCCTCCTTCCACCCTGTTGCGCCTCCTTCCCTGGTTTTGACATTTGCACTTGGAACACTGAATTGTAACATCCACCATGCAAAGTGGAGTAACTTTATTTTTTTTCTTTCCCTGGGCTGGAAGAGGAGAAGTTCTATGAGGAAGTCAGGGTTTTGGCCTGAGAAGAATTGAACAGAAAATTGTCCATAACTAAGAAGTTATGTCTTTAAAGTGGTTCATTTTTCTCTGACTCTTTGTTACTCAAAAGTCAAATACTAGGAGTCCTAAGAAATGTTCTGTTTTTTGTGCATTATATGGATTTAAAGATTAGGTCTGGATGAATTTGATTTTTTGAAAGCTGAGAACAGTGGTAAAAAAACTTTCTTGTTTACAGGAAAATTAATTTTGGACAATAAAAAGTCCAAACCAAACAAACCAAGGAAGAAATACTGTAAAATGTGTAGTGACTATGTTTCAGTTTCTTGTTAAGCCAATGAGGAATGGGCGTTGCCTTTTTTTTTTTTTTTCACCATTAATCACTTCTCAATAATAAATGTGAGATCCTGTTGAGCATCACTGTTGTCTCCTGCTCCCTTCCCCATGCTGTCAGCTCCTTGGATTCCAACTATTGGAAAAATACCTGAAAATAAGGAATGGAGATGTGACTTCTCCTTAGGTTTGAAGTAGATTGCTCTTACCTTGGCATCCCCAGCTCCATCCTGGGGCTTGGCTTTTCCGAGCCCTTTGGGATTGTTGTGGCTCACTAGTGTGGCCTCATTGCAGGTGAGGGGCCGTGCCCACCTGGCCTTGCTCCCAGGGTTCCTTCCCATGTCATGGCTGAGTTAGGGATGATCCAGCTCCTTCCAGATGTGAGAAATGCAGACACATCATAGCCCAAATAACCTTCCCTGAGAAAACCACTCATTGTCAAGAAAATAATAAAAACCCCTCCCCCTTTCTCTCATCATGGACCCTGCTGCTCATTTTTGGTGGACTCCATCTCTGTCCAGCAGTCCATTGCTCCAAGAGCTGACCAACTGCCCAGTGTGACAAGTGCTGCTCCGGAAATGTCGGGTGTCCTGGGGGCATGGCCAGGGTCAGGGCCCCCAAGTGCCCATGGACTAGCTGAAGGAACTTGTGTGTGATGGAATAAACCCTTATTGGCCATCTTTCCCCTCCTTTTGCAGTGGGGAAGGGGCTATGAGAGAGCTCTGGGTGCTGCAGAGATGGTGTAATTTAGGGCAGCCCAATGTCACTGGGAGAGTGAAGATACAGTGAAGGGGAAGGTTAGTAGGTTATAAGAGGGGTTAGGTGGGGTCCTCCCAAAAAAGGGAGGATACAGCCCAAAAATACAAATAATTCTTGGATAGGAGTAACCAGACCTGTTGAATTCCCACTTGCCTTTAAAATCGGCACAGGCAGCAGATACGAAATCATTCCATGAACTTCCACCAATTTCATGACTGTTCCAAAAGTTTTCAATGTTAGAAATACCTGAGCTTGTTTTCCAGGCAAGCTGGGATTTAATGCTTTTCCTTTGTTTTATTTGATGCTTTTCCTCTCTCTGATTTTAGTAAGGAAATATTTTTCCAATTTTCCATCCTAATTGGAAATTTGGTACATTGTAGTGCACACTTCCAAGGAAATTTACCCAATTAATGTTGGTTAATCAGGCATTGTTCAGCACCATATCCACAGAATTCTGTGAATTCCCAGGAAAACTTGCTAAGTTTTAATTGCCATGATTCATCTCTTTGTAAAGTTCAACTTACTGCATTGTTAATTACGTAAGTCCTGTTAAAACATAAATCCTGGCCTAGTTGCTGTTCCTTGGACACAAGGGGGTGGTTCTTTTCTGCCTTGGCACAGGTGGATGTTCATCCAAAGTGAGATTCCCGATAAAACAGAATTTGTTTCCAAGCAAAACTGGGAATTGTCTAGAAAACCTTATTTTCTGGGAGGTACTGGGTTTGTTTTCCCTATCACTGCATGATCGAGGAAACTTCTGGGGCTGTGTTAGACAGTGGCATGAGGGGAGAGCTGTGTTTATTTAATTCCATATTTTATTTTTTTTTATTTTTACTTTTTTGTTTTTGTATTTTTATGATCTTCTATTTTATTGTGGTTTTTCATGTTATTTTATTTTTTGTTTTGTATTCCTTAAAAGATTTTATATTTTTTCTTCTATTTTCAAATTTTTTATTTTTAATTTTTTATTTTAAATTACTTTTAGGTTTTTATTTTAATTTTTAATATTATTATTAAATGTTTTTATTT
>VWZU01003335.1:9829-57429 GCA_013397095.1 Sterrhoptilus dennistouni
CTTCTCTTCTCTTCTCTTCTCTTCTCTTCTCTTCTCTTCTCTTCTCTTCTCTTCTCTTCTCCGCTTGTTAGTCAGCACAGGGCGGTTAGCAAGTGTGGTGAGTCAGAGAAGCTAGTGAAAGTGGGAGCTGGTGCCAGAGAGAGGACAAGGAATTGACCCTAAGTAAAGGTTTCACCATCACCATAGCTCGCCATCACAGCAGGAAGAGAATGCTCTTCTAGGGTACATCATCCTAATGCTGTTTTTTCCTTAGTGGATATCACACCTCGCCCGACTTTAACACTTTTCTATGTGAAAAAGATGTTACACTTGAAGCCCTGTATCTGTCTCAAAATATATGGCCAACAGCCAGTTAATAACAAAAGCAAGGAAAAAGCCAGGGAGCTCCTAAGGTAAAGTCCTCGATACACAAACGCCAACGAGGAGCTAACGGAGACAACAGCAAAGATAAGGCTCTCATCACACTAATTGATGGGCCATTAAGAGAATAATGGAAACGTAGACTCCAGAGGTTCAACAAGAAACTCTGTAAAAGATTAAAAGAAAAAAGTTCTAAAGATTCTCAAGAATTATCAGAAGTGTTATGAAAGAGAACAAATTGATTACGAGATGTTTGAGGGGGGATCCAGGAATTTGCAAGGCTTATTACGAGATGATTAGACGCAGACTCAAACTCGCTAAGAGGGAGATACCTGCAGCAGACCTGTTAGGAACAACATTGGGAAAACGGAGGTGGAAGGGGATACCGAAGGGTTCTGAGCACAGTCGGGTACTCTGAGACAGGATTCGTGCCGAAAATCAGATAAAACCCTCAGGGTCAGCAAGCATGACTCGCCCCGAAGACAGAATTACGCCTCGACTGCTTCTGCGACGAATGCACACTCTGTGCTGAGGGTGTGCACTGCTGCCTGCGAGCCCAGCCCAACCTTCCTCTTACAGAATTAAAAAAATGAAGGAGAAAACAAAATAGAGCTTGTACTTTTTACCTGTGGTCCGAGCACTTGTAATTCAGATTTTACTATAAAAGGAACTACTCTTTTAAAAATTATTATTATAAAGTATCATAATCCTCTCGGTTTTGACACATTTTCTTGAATTTCCTAGATGTTTTCCCCTTATTTTTTTTTTTCTAAAAGGAGTGACGCTGTCAAACAATACCTCAAGAGGTCATGTCCTAGAAATTCTCCGATGTCTTCACTTGTTTTATAATAAAAGCTTCCTGACGCTATCAGTAGGAGAAAGTAAAAACTAGGATTGACTTTAGGATTCCCGGAAACTTTGGCTACTAAAAGATCCTGCACGAAAGAAGTAATTTTCGGCGACTTCCTCTTATCGCCCTTTAGAGATCTGATAAGATCTAAACCACTGAAATTCATCAAAGGGCAGCTCCTCCTTTCTTCCCTTCCAGGGACACGTCCATGTCTCGAGCTGCGATCATTATCACCGACAGAGAACTCAAATTATAGGCCAAGCACAGCACAGATGTGCTGAGAAAGTGGTTTCTCTCCTTTTTTTGCCACGCAAAAATAACTGTGACACCTGTAATCCACTTGTTTGTGCCCATTTTTTCAGCTCTCGGCACCCCCGAGGGAAAAATGTGTATTTCCTTCAACTTTTCCTAATCTTTGGCATCACTGCGCAGCAGGAGGGGAAGGCACAGGCCGAGAAAAGCTTCCACAGGCACATCCTACCCTGAGTGCAGGGTAGGATTATTGTAGCTCCCATTATTTCAGAAGGGAAATGATGTCCTTCAGCTTCAAATGTAGAACGATGTAAGAAGAACAGTGATCCTTAACGGAGCTCTTAGCTGTAACAATATCTTTACTCATCAGAAGATGCTGCTCTTCGACCGACGTTTATATTCTTTCAGATTTTAGAGAATTTATGAAGAGGGTCACTTATTCGTGCAGCACTGGCGAGCTAGTGCTGGTGTTTTCCTTTGGGTCACAGCAGTGAAATGGATGTGTATTAACTAAAGAAAAAGAAGTTCGAATACTGCCAGACAGAGGCACATTGTATTTTAGGACAAACGAAGGATCTATACCCGTAATAAGAAAGATTTGTACAAATGTCCCAGAGAATTCAGTTATCTCCTCGGGCGTACAGTGATATCGCAGACTTCCTCATCTTTTGTTTTAGTGATGACATTTTTTTCCTGAGAAGAACAAAAAACCCCCTAGTTCTCTTCACTTAGTCATTTAAAACTTGATGCATTAAAGCATTACAGCAGTATACCCTGCCCAGTTCCTGGTATGGCTCCGTGTTTCAGAACACAGAGGTGCTAAAAGAAAATTCTGCCCGCACTTCTGAAGCCTGAGCAATTTCAATTTCCAAAATCATTCTTGGTCTTTCATCTTGAAATTCAGATCTGCCGAGTGAAATCTCAGAGGTCTCGTGCCAGGTTTTATGGTCCCTCCGGATAAAGGCTTCTTCTCCATCCCTGGGGCCACTGTCCGCTCCCCTCCAGCACACTCTGATGGCTCGGGAGGAGCCTGCGGAGCAGAAGAGCAAATACTTCCCAGAGTCACGGCGTTTTCCACGCCTGAGTGCAAAGACGGACCAACACTCCCGACTTCTCCTTCCCAGACAGTTTCCAGGATGGATTTCTTCTTTCGTCTCTAACAATCAGGCAGTGTCCCGAATTCCCAGCTATCCCACGGAACGGGTGGCCGGAGCTCTCAGCCGGCTGCAAAAGTGAGCAAATCTGGAAGAATCATTCCTAACCTCCTGGCTCTTGGTTATATTGTAAATACCACAGGAACCTGTTCTGAGGCTCATTTTCCGAGAGATAAACCAGCCTCCTCCCTCTGTCTGCATTCAGTACTGTGAGTGCTTTCCCCATCAGTCTGTTAAGAGCAAACATTTATTTCTCCCGGTAGTAACTCGGTGCTTACCAACCAACCGACTCTGAGTCACCCCAGACCTCCGGTGAAATCCTCCCAAACCCCGCAGGGATGGCCTTGGGGAGTTTGTCTCCATCCTTCACATTCCCTGTTTCGCTTTTTGCTCTTGGCTTTTCCAGGCACGTCTCGATGCGGCGAATCCCAGCACATCCTTTGGAAAGGCTGTAAACCAGGGCGTACTCCTGGGCGTTTCTGCGGGGCTCTCAGCCGGTGTCAGCCGCGCAGCATCTGACCGATGGCGCTCACTGATGTCCCCCCGCCCCGCCCAGCAGCCGCATTGAGTGCCCAGCGCAGGCCAAGAGCGCCACTGGGCGGTCAGCGCAGGAACTGCACAGGGGCGTCTGCCCCGAGCCTCAGCAGGAATCTCCTCTCTCACCTTCCGGCTATTGCAAGGACAAATTCTGAAATATATTTCCCGTCTGGACTCTTTGGCACATAACTGCGTTCCCTTAGTATTTGTTGAGACGTTTGGTTTGGCATTAATAGTGCAGGCAAACGTGAAACGTCCTACAGAAACCTTCTGTCAAGTGTGCTTAACAAAGAGACGGGCAAAGGCAGCAAACATTGCTCATGTGCTGTGCACTACGTTTTCCAGATGACAGCAAATAAAGGCGTTTTCAGACACAGGCTGTTTGTGGGAGGCTGGGTGTTGAATACTTTCTATTTCAGAAGGAGATCTCCAGCTGTGGGATGAGCTCTCCTAAAGTATTCCACAGTCAAGAGCCAATTCAGTATTAACAGCAGCACGAACCTCTGCTGCGTCTTGGGTCAGCTGTAATAGATGTCCAAAGAATCTCTTAAAGATGAGCCTGCAGGTATTGCTGTTTGGACAGATCTCCTCTTGCTCCAGTGACTCCTTTAAAGTCAGGACTTAAGTGTTTTGACTGAGGCAGAAATGCTGCTGCTGCTCCTCAGACACAATGGAGAACACATTTCTTCCTAGGTAGCATATTTCCTTTCTAATGACGCCAATTAATGAGTCCTTCTGCTCTAAAACCTGCCTGTGTACCTTCCAGTTTCAAAGAATAGAGGAAAACTTCCTGCTTCAAAGGTCTGAGTTCACACGTGTTTTCAGAGACATTCTGCCTTCTTCAGTCTCCAAAGACAATTTTGGACAGAAGATACCTGCCAGACTGACAGAGAGCAGGTTTAGATTAGATATTAGCAAGAAATTCCTTATTATGAGGATGGTGAGGACCTGATATTCCCCAGAGAAGTTGTGGCTGCCCCATCCCTGGAGCTGTCCAAGGCCAGGTTGGATGAGGCTTGGAGCAACCTGGGATAGTGAAAGGTGTTCTTGCCTATGGCAAGAGGTTGGAACAGGATGATTTTGAAGGTCCTTTTCAAGCCAAACCAGTTTGTGATTCTATGTGTGCTTAGATCTCTTCCATCCCTCAAAGGCATCAAATTCTCTCTCTCCTCTCCATGACAATCTCAGTATTCTCATTTGGAAATAAATCCTCTCAGCTGCAACACTTTGCTACCACGACTGCCTTTTGAAGGCAAGTAAGTATTTTCATCTTCGTAAACTTTGTGGTTAGTGGGATCCAATTTTTCCACCTTCAATTTAACTCCTAGGTCAAATATGCAGAAATTTTCTTCACAAATCCCTAAACTCACATGAGTTTTTTGTGTCCTGAGATCTCAAATGGCCAACAAATAATATTTTAATTTCTAGAAGTTGTGGGGCAAAAATAATCCACTGAGGTATTTTTCCTGTGCTTTTCTCTTCAATTTCTTTATGACTCCTTCCAGTTGCCCGCAGTGGCTGTTTTGGTTGACTCAGAAAGGACAAATTCAAATGGAAACTCACATGTTCAACAGTCAAGCAGCACAAGGTTTTCAGGTAATTCAAGTTCACTGGGTAAATAGTCTTGGCTTTCTGTGTGCTTTTCACAAAGCAACAGAGAACAGGATGATTTTCTTAGCGACATTTGGAAAGCCTTGAAAAACACATTTCAGGGATGGAAGCGACACATAGACATTCATGAACAAGAGCAAGAATCTTCAGGCTTGTGAAGAAATCTTTCTATGATTGGCTACTTGAAAATAGGCATTAGAAATGCTTGAAGTTAAACAACTGAGCATTATAATAAGAAAGTAAGAACTAGGCAGTCAGTCCTGAGCAGAGAAATAGCACATTTTGTTTTAAAAGGACATCAGGAAGGAATAGATACGAGAAGAAGTTGGCTCTGGACAGGCTAATTTCAGAAATCTGCCTGGTGATCTGAGCAAGAAAACAGGGATTCTACTGAGAAGCAAATTTGAAAGTGAGGGAGAGAAGGGGAGAGCAGAAGGAGGAGACAGCAGTGGTTAGAGGAGGGAAAGATGCTGTGCAAGAGGGACCAAGAGAGGACAAGCATGAGGCTGTTTGGTTGACAAGGCTGACCAAGCAGGGTAAGGACAAAGGAACACAGGTAGGATCCATCCTGAGAACAGCTTTGGAAGGGCTGGTTGATGCGGTACTTGTAAGAAGAGAATCACAAAAGGCATTAAAGGGAAAGTGGGGTCCAATCAACCAGAATAAAAAAGGTCCAGGGAATTGTGTGGAGAAGCAGGAGGGCAGTAAATGCAGTTTGAAGTCAAAGCAGGTGCATGGATCAGAAAGGAACCAAAATGGACACAAAAAAGGAAGAAACAAAAGAGTTAGGTAGGAGGAAGAAAGTGTATATGTGGTCCTTTAAGTTTGCACTGATCTTTCTCTAAATCTCAATGTCTGGCTTAAGACTTAGATTTCCTCACTTTCACCTTTCTTCCTCAGAATGCCTTTCTTTCTGATGGGAGAGCAAAAAAATTAACAGAAAGTAGCAGCAAACCAAAAGGAGCCCTTCTATCTCAGCCAGTGTAACAGGAAGTGTCCAGTGCCCAACTTTTTGTCTCCTGATGCCAGATTTGGCCCTTCTGCAAGCCAAGGTCCAAATCCTGTAACCCTTGAGTGGCATGAACACACTGAGATCAGCTCTGGAAACACTTGGCCAGTGCTTCCTAAAGGAAATATCAGTGGAGAAGTGATTCAAGCGGAGTTTCATGGACAGCCTGGTCACTGCCTGGAAGGAAAGCAGAAGTTCTGAACTGAGGTTTTCAAAGGAGACAGAGCTCAAGGGAGTTATGGTGAACACAGATGAGGGGATGACCCCTCAATTCATGTCTAGTGCTTCTGAAGACACAAGGACCCGTTCATCAGTTAAATAAGTGGCCAACACTATTTCTAAACCAAATCCAGCTGAGTGGTAAAGGGTTGTGTAACCCCAGTATAAGGGAAATCTGGCATGAAATGAAACAGCAGAGATGTCCTTTTTTTGGGAGGATATTTGGGAAAGCAAAGGGGTTTGGGGCCATCTGTTTAACTTCCTTTGTCTTCAGCTGCAGGTCACTTTCTCCCACATTATTCCAGTAGCAACTGCACCCTCTGGGATGCAGAGATACCAGCAGTAACTGCAAACCAGACACCATCTGGGATGGCAGGATGACCCTTGGACCTCTGACACAACTAAACCATCCCCCAGAATACAGAGTGACCAGGGAACTACCTGGGCCATCATTTACACAAAGCAGTGAAGTTTATACTCCTGTTATCCCACATGCCCTGGTATCTTGTCTTTTATTTTATTTTATTTTTAAATACTTTTTTATTTGACAAACCTGGGCAGTGAAAAGCTGTTTTTCTGTTGGATGATCCTTTGACAGGCTCAGTGCTTTTACCAACAGCATGTAAATACTTTGAAAGAAAAGAGACTTACAGGAAAAAAAAAAAAAGAGACTCACAGAAAAGAAAACATCCATTCTGTAGGCAGAAATACACAAAAAGTTTATTAATTGTTTAGGCAACAGACAGGTACTCACATTCACATCCCATTTTCTAAAGGAGGGGACACACTTGCAATCACAAACTGAAAACCAATTTCAAGACAGATGCACAAACACTGTTCCTAGTGAAAAATTATAAAGTAAACAGATACAAACCCCACATATTTAGCAGGTACCACTGAAAGTGCACGACAGCTAATTTATTTTCCAAAGAGTTTATATCTTGATAGATGAAGCCTGTTGTCATGATACTCCTACTGCCAGGTTCATATGTTTGGAAGAGAGGGAAACAGTATTTTTATATTAAACCCCCTGGATTGCATCAGTGATGAGGAGGGCTAAGAGAAAACAGCCTGTAGTCCAGGTATATCTGTCGTATATAAAACTATTGCCGCTTTTTTTTGGTCAGGCTTGGTCAGATGAGACTTAGACGCTCCTTGGGATCACTTTAATGCAGTTTATTGGCCAGCAACAAGTCCTTCTCCTGAGCTCTGCCCTGGGAGCGGCAGAGGCGGCAGGGTCCAATCCGGCTGCTGCAATTCCCACCTTTTTCCACCAGATCGCAGCCGCCACAAAGGAAAAACCCAGCGGAGAATGTGCAAGTCACGGGAAGGAGCGGCGGGGCTGCACCGGAACACCCGGGCCCGGCAGCGTCACGGGGCCGGCTGGGGAAGGGATAATCCCCCGGAGAGAGGCAGGTCTCTTCATTATCTATCTATCTATCTATCTATCTATCTATCTATCTATCTATCTATCTATCTATCTATCTATCATCTATCTATCTATCTATCTATCTATCTATCTATCTATCTATCTATCTCTTCATTTATAGTTTTACCTATCAATTTATTCATCCATTAATCCATTTATTTATCTACCTACCCATCCATTCATCTGTTATCCATCCATCCATCAGCATCCTTGCCCACAGGATCTGAGTTCTGTTGTGCTGCTCGCTGCCCTGGGGGAAGGAGCACTCACTCAGATCCAGGGAAACCACTTCGGATCCAGGGACTCAGACTCCAAGCAAGAGGCTGGGCAGAAGGGGGAGATGTGAGGTCATGAGTGAAGCAGTGGGATTGTGAGGGAGGATCCAGAGTGCTGGGCTGAGCGGGGTTTGGGAGGGGATGTAGGTCATGGAGCAACCGCGGGGATCGGTTTGTCCCTTGGGGTCCCCAGCTCTGGCTCTCTGCCCTTGCCACTGAACAGAAATGAAATTGCAGCAGTATCGAACAGTGTGCTGGTTTCTCCCAGCACTGGGGCTACAGGGCAAGTGAGGACAGCAGCCAGCTTAAACCCTGGGAATCTGGGATTGGTGTAGGAGACACCAGCAGCTAAATAATCTCCTAACTTGCTTCCCTGTCAAGCCAGAGTCTCTAATGCAGAAAGTACTTGTACCATTTAAAACATGCTTAAAGAATTGTGTCCACATTCATTACTACATGCTTGTCTTCTGTTTAATCTTTACTGAGAAAAAGAAAAGGGTCAGAGGCACCTCTTCAGAGAGGCAGTTGTCAGGAATACATATATAGAATATTTCTCATCACACGCCTTAGTTTAAAGTAAAATTCCCAGGTTTGTCTATGACTGATTTTGTGATTTAAAATACATCCTGAGAAGGAAACATATCTTGCACCACTATACAGATTTAAATCTGTAAGATATAGACAAAATAACTTGTCTCCTTTTTCATTATTCTAAAAGTGATACCTAAAGCAAATATCACTTCTGGATATCTGATGAGAGGAACTTCAGCACTGGACTGGAGTGATTCTTAGCCTTCCACTCAAAATATGCATTACACTCATTAGCAAGTGCCAGTTAACAACTGAATAAGTGTTTCTTTTCTTCCTCATTGTTTTCTTTCATCTACCTCATTCTATTCCTTGATGTATTAATCAAGGTGACTAAAGAAAGGAACACTCTGAAAAAGTGCCCCCAAACCCAATACAATCATAGGTGATTCTGAGAGACATTAAGGGTTACTATGGGCTGCCTGGGTGAATAAATCTCTTAAATTGAACTTTTTAATCCCAAACTCAAGTGAGTATTCTTTGGAACATATGGGGGGGGAAAAGGTCTGTGCCCAATACACAAACATCTGCCATTCTGAGGGCAAAACTGGGGTACTGAACACCGTGACAGGAACAAACAAATGTTCATTACAGTGTTGTTCAGTAGATGGAGTATGAGTTATTTGCATTAAAATGCTAAACCGAGTGACTCCCACTTCCTACTAAAAGTGCATACAAAGGCATCAGAGAATCTATATAGCAAAACATTTAAGATGAACAGAATAAACCTGTGTTCTTGTCTTGTACATAATCTTTACTTATTTATGCACATATTTCACAAGTAGAACATCAGAAAAATCAAGACAGATGTTGAACTGCGCAGATAATTGAGGTCCAGCATCACCAGACACAGCAAAAAAAATTCTTAGAAGAAGTCTTGCCTAAAGGTGAACTACAACAGCAACAGCAACAACAACAAAAGCAAATATGATAAAACTGTTTTCATTTGTGTAGGATTCAGAATGATGGCTCAGATGCTCAGCAGCCTTGGAACAGTGAGACACAGCTGGCTGAAAACACAGCTTCCCAAAGGAAGTATCCAAACTGGCCCAGGATATTGCAAGGGAGAAAACCAGTGAGGCCTGGTACCAACAGTAACAGGTAGATTACAGCAACAGCTCTAATGTGATAAGACTTAAAATCTTATTTCATTTCAAATCACCAATAAAAAAACCTAAACTTGTTTGTAGTGGATGGGAGAAGAAATTCTGAGAGTTAATCACACAAATCTAGTAATACCGACAGCCTCTGTTCAACAACTTCTGATTTACACTGCATTTAAAAATAGATAAATATTTTAAGAAAGAGACACCATCTTCTGAAACATGCTGCTGCTTTCAGCTCTTACATAGAAGCCATCCATCTGTTGTCAGCTCAGTCATTTGAAATCTAGTTGTAACATTACCACAATGCACATGCTGTGTACGGCGCATGGGAGCAGCCACCACCATGCTGGACATAAATTTTTGTCAGAGATCCATGACCCCATCACAGAGGTCAATAGCAGGGAGTGCAATCCACTTAAAGAATTCCTGAATGGAAGATGCATCACGTAATGCGGTCTCCTGCCTGTGTTGCGGGATGTTTATAAAGCTTCTAAAGCTTTGCAGAGAGCTTGTTTTGTCCTAGGATGATGATTAAGAGGTACAATGAAGACAGAACACATTACCAATGCCAGGCAGGTAATAGCCAATGGGTCCTCAAGACAAATAAGAAAGAAATGCTTTGAACTTTTTTCAAAGGTGAATTAATCAAATCAAATCCTTATGCCTTCCCTTGGGAATAAACTCTTCTGAGCTCAGAAATGGTAAAATCAGAAAACCTTCCCCTGCCCAAAAACTGCCCAAGAATAGCACAGAACAAAAGCAACCCCCAAGCTGGTGTAATTACCAATCCACCTCAATACTCAAATTAAAAACACTCAGTAAGAATGGTCAAATGCATTTCTTTCAAAAGAACAAAGCACTGCTCTAACAAAAGGTCTTCATGCATCATTTGAAGTTTCACATCAAATTAGAGGGAGGGAGATATGAGAAGAAATCCTTCCTATTGGACAGACATTTGCATTTGCCTCTGAAATAAAAGTGTGTGAGATTATACACAGTAAAATCACTTGGAAAGGGATTGTCCTGTCAGTGGAATGGTGAGGGACACTGAGGACATTTCAGAGGGCTGCAGGCTGCAGGTGCTGGTTTCTTGGCCCATGGGAACAAATTCCTAAGTCTATTCTGAAGCTTTATAAATTAACATTGCAAATTTCCCTATATGTACATTTATACTCTAATTATGTATTCTCTAATCATAGCAGAATATATACAAATATATACACATAAGAGTTTTCTTACATGCTTGTTCAGAGAAACTGGAAATGGCTGGTTTTTTTTGTTTTTAACCAGGTGTACATGTCCTAAATTCTTAGAACACTTTAGTTTCTTAAGACTTAAAAAGAAACAAAAAGTAGATGAACTTTCTTGTTACTTGTGTTATTTGAATGAGTAGAAAAGTTAAGATAGCAATCAATTATTAAAAAAAAAGTCACAGAAGCATGTCAGTTTAAACATGATATTTTGCTGGGTGGGCCCAAAATGATCATAATTCTTTGGAAAAAGATGCATGAAAATAATAAGGAATTCATGCTGGCAAATACTGCATATTTCAGAGGAAAAGTGCCTCATATTGTGGGTTCTTATCCTTTTTGCTCCATGGAATGTTTATCTATAATTTTTAATTATTTGGGAGATGGCTGTGTCAGTGCTGAAAGCACCCTGACCTTGGCTCTCCTTCTCTTGTCCTGCCAGTGCCTTAGAGATTTCCTGGCTCTTGTCATGGATCCCCATAATCCCCACTCAGAGATCCAGCAATAAATTTACCATTACTCTGCTCCTGCCTTTCTACCAGTGCTGGAAGGTTGTCTGCTCCCAGTATCATGGAATTGCATAATCAGGATCAGATTTCTGAAGAAGATTCTGCATAGAAAACTTCCAGTCTTCTGTGAATGTTCCAGTTACTGTTGTGTGTGGTACAGAATGTCAGCCAGTAGACAAATAATAATAATTAAACAGATCAGGTCCATTTATCTGTTTATTTATCTATTATTTAGCTGTTTGTTTAGTTATTATCTGGATGCCCCATTCCTGAAAGTGCTTAAAGCCAGGTTGGATGGAGCCCTGAGCAACCTGGTCTGGTGGAAGGTGTCCCTGTCCATGACAGGCGGTTGGAACAAGATGATCTTTAAAGGTCCCTTCAAACCCAGGCCATTCAGTGATTTCTAAAACAAAACTATTGGACGTGGGCACAAAGCAAATGTCACAAGCAAAGGGAAAGAAGTGCTTCAGCCATCAGGAAACAGAAGCAAAGAGGCCACCTCCCAACTCCTGCTGTATCATATCTTATTTATTGCTTGGTTTTAGATATTCCTCTCATTGTGTGGCAACAGCTTAAACTCATCACAAGCCTAATGAGGAAAGTGCAGCTTAATGGAAAGCAGATTATGTCAAAGAGATTTGATATCTTTCTCTGACAAGATTACAAATAGGAATTGTAATGGAGACTGTATTGCTGATATAATATAATCAGACTTTTTTAGTCTTCTGGCTTTGGGCCTCTAACATTCAGATAAAAAACCTGAAAACAAAAGCACCATGAAAAATCAGAATGGCACATACTGAATCAAATTGTCTTTGTCAAGTTGATAGTCTCACTGCAATTAATGTGAATGCATTGAATAATTGCAATGAGACTTGTAAAGTCTTATAAATACTGTTCTATTATGTACATATAATCTTATTTTGCAATTATACAGAGACATAATGATAGTGTAAACATACATTTGTTCCTGGAAAGTTTTCAGATTACATAAACATTAAGATGTGATAATCAAGAAAGCCTGAGATGTGATAATCAATAAAGCTATGTGAGCAGATCACATAGCTGTGAAAAGCTTGGCATGGCACACCCAGGCATTTTTAATACAATAAATCCCAGTGCTATTCCTACAGGAACAAAGAATCATATGCAGAGACATGGCTCTGGATAGACAGGAAATTTCTGTAGGGAACCTCTTGAACACCACAGGGATGGATGACAAAATACATGATAACAGAAGAGCACTGAAGAGAAAAAGCATTTCTTTGCAGCTGTTGTGACTCAGCTTCCACGTGTGCCCTTCAGAACAGTCGCTGGTTCACAGAGGAGCAGTCAGAGCAATAACTGGTCTGGAGAACAGGACAGAGGCCTGAGGAACTGCAGTCTCCAGCTTATCATTGGGAAATTACAGGTGGTTTGGTCAGATTCTGATGAACAGAAATCTGTTAGATGGCTCTTTAACCCAGCAAGGGCATCTGACACTGTTTATTATCCATCAGTTTAAAGAAATGAAAACAGGGAATAAAACACAATTTATAACACCTAAAGGTCATGGTCAAGGCATATGCTGCGTTACCTCCCCTCTGATACCTTTAAATCAATAGGTGGGGTCTTTCTAGAGGTGGTTCACATTCTGCCCTGAGTCAGTGGTGTTGTTGCAGGGACAACTGCATGTGAATATGCACAGAGCAGATTAGATGATCACCAAATACACCCTGTATCTGTGGAATACAAACACATACTTCAGGTGAAATGTGGCTTCTGTATTTTGCCTCTTCACATTTGATTCCCAAATTCCAGATAAGTGTTAGCTTTCAAAAATCATCTAATCTATTAATTAACACTCAGAGTGCCTAGAAAATACATTTTTAAGCAATAGAATGAATCAAATTCAGCTTTTACTCTGCTTTCTACCCCTAGTAGTGATAGAGAACTGGAGATTTTCTCACAAGTTACTGGAACAGCAAAGTTAAAAAAAGTTCAGACTTCATACCTATGGAAACACACAGAAGTCCCTTTCCTTCTGCTCAAGACATTTGTGAGCATCAGATGCTGTTTCCTGTGAGTCCATTTCCCACAGGATTCTTTCAAATGACAGACTGATCTCTGTGCCACCCCTCAGGGACTGCACACACATGTTTCAAATAGAATAAGCTGGTGTGGCTCTCTTTTTATTCTCTCATTTTGGAAATATCACTTATCAACTCCCATTATCTTCTGAAATGTAGATATAAATCCAACTGATTCTCCAATGCATCGGTTCTGCTATTTATTTTCTCCTTTGAGATCTATACAGCCAGTTGTGCTCTGTGTTTTCAGTATCACAAATATGAACTGAAGTGTTAATGAAGATGCATCTGCAGTGCCAGATGTTGGCTATACCCAGCTCCTTGCCTCTCTACCATTGTATATTCTGAAATTGTGATCTTTAAGAAGATGAAAATCGATGGGATATGTTATATATTATCTTCCTCTGGCACCTGTACATCAAACAGTGCAAGGAGTCTGACTTTAGCCAGAAATGGTGTTTCCTGATAAGAAAAAAAATATTTCTTGCTTATATTAGGAACATGCTTGACCTGTGTTCAGACAGTAAACAAGTGATTCTTAAATCCTGTATTTACAGCCTGGAGGAACTTATCTTCCAAACCCTCCACTGTAAAAGTTCCTCTGTTTCTGGAAAGGCAGGACTACAACACAGTGACTGCCTCACTGTTCCAGCAGGGCTGACAGAATCTAATAACTTAAATTAATTATATTTGCAGCTGAAATGTTCCAGATGGTGTGAAAGAGCAGGCAATGAAGGTAGAAGACCTTTGGACAGGAAGCTGGAAAAGAGAATGTCTGAGACAGAAACCCTGTTTGAGAAATGCCCAGAGTGGTTCACAGGGAGGCAAAACCAGCATCCCTTGGGAAACACTGCCTTGCATAAAGCTTTTGAAGTCACATTTACTGAGCTAAAAGGCACTCTGATAACTCAGAATGGGGGAAATATCTCACTAAAGATAGATACACTTCAAATGTTGTTAGTTACTACTTGGAATTTCAGCTGTTTGTCTAAATTCTGTGTTTGTGTCTACGAGGTCTATAAGGCACGAACTCCAGAATGTGATTTTTTTGGGTAAATTCTTCTACCATAACATAACTACCTCTGCAAATAATTATTGTTTCTTCTAGTCCAAAGGAAGTGCAAATTATTAAGCCACTTTTCAGTGTAATATAAAATTAATATAATTCTTATTTTTAGTTAAGGTAACACGATTATTTATTGCAGTAGCTCTGTAAATACTGATTTTTGGGAAGCATTTTTTATTATCTCTGAAATAATACATTAACATTACATAAGATAATAATATAATATAATTACATGATCGGCTTATCTCTGAATTATCCTGAAAAGAAGCATCTCCTCTGGGCTGTCACCGTGGTATTAACTGGTGTAATCTAAGGTAAAAGGCAATGTACTCTGCAAGTCACTTGTGTACTTTGGCAATTTTTTTACATCACTGCTTGCTGATTTGTTTGCATATTTCTTTAGGCCCAAAATATTTCTTTATTTCTACCCTAAATTAAAAATACAAGGAGTTCAAATGCACTCCTGCATCTCTGTACTCTGCTACAATGACTTTCCAGAAAACTTCCTATTTTCTAAACAGCAGTCATGAAGCTTTTGTTATACTTTTAATTAACTCCAGTTCCTAGGTCCATGTGTAATTCCAACTGATTTGTATTCTCTCTGTTTCTATAATATCCGGACGGCCGCATCACACAGGAGAGCCAAATGCAACATGCTCATAAACTAAGCCAGACCAAAGAAATATTATCAACTGATGAAAGTCTTCAAGGAAATTAAATATGAGGCAAGAGGGTTTAAAATGTATAGCTTAAGGAGAAAGAGATGAGAAAGTGAGATATAAGTCTACAAAAATCAAAAGTGTGCCAACACTGAAGTAAGAGGCAGCAGAGGCACAGGGGCACAGAACTAAGCATGAGCACAGAGTGACTTAGAGGAAAATGTAAACTGAATGCTAAGGAGCTGTTGGGGTTTATTTACATATAGATCCCTGCAAGTCCAAACACAATCTCCATATAAAAGCACATTCTAAAATTGATTATAGCATTTTTTGGGTGAATATTCTGGAGTGAAATAGAGACTGTGAAAGAAAACAATCAATCTTCCTGACCCACTCGATCATTTGTCTTCTAATACCTTTTCTCCAGCTAATTTTTAAATCAGGAGAATTTAAAATTTACAGAGAAGCACCTAAAATGTAAGAGGAATTGCTGCAATTACTGAAACAAATAAGCATACTTAATATAAAAATCCAGGCTTAAATTTATCCATCTGTACAAAGAGAAGGAAAGGCATGAATAAAAACTAGGAAATTTTATCTCTGCCTTATAGTTGTGCCTTGTATAAGCGTGTCTAGTGAAATGATCATCATAATGCAAAGGAAGTTTACATGCCCACCTTGTTTTTATCACCAGAAAGCCCAAAATAGTTTTGAACAAGTTAGTTTTTAACCAGGTTGCATAAGGTTTTGACAAAGAGCACATGGCCTGTGACTGCTCAGAAGTAACCACAATATCAGCATGACTGGCAACAGCATTTCAGCCATGTGAGGAGCAAGAGCACCCATGGGAATTACTGAAAAAATGGAATCATTAAAACAAGCCACTTCTCTCAGGAACAGCTGTTATTATTTTAGAAAACAAAACTTGCTGAAGGGAACTGGAATCTTGCCAGATCTGGTACTTAAAAAAGAAAGGAAAAGAGAAGATAATAAAAGAAAAAATTAGAGCATTTGAAGATTAGGCAAGTGTGCAAAATGAGAAAACCTCCTTTGCAGCATCCTGAGGCAAGTACCAAAAAATGGGCCAATATTAGCATATGCATTCAGCACACTTCTGGAAGCAAGGATGTGTTTAGAAAGATTCATGTGTAATACCTGTCTTTTGTACTAAGGAAAATACAAGACTAAAAAAATGCAGAAAGGGTAACAGAGGACACCATTAAGGCGAGATGGAGCAGGCCAGCTGGACTGTTATGATTTAATTAAGGAGAGTTTGACTCAGTGGGATTCACACATGGGAGATTATTCCTATCAAATCTGACAGAATTTTTCACAGTGGTAACATATCACAGAGGGAAGCTGTGGATATAAAACCAATTTGACACTGTACTGCACACTGTTAAATTAGAAAGTTAATGATTAGGGTATATACAGCATGAAAAACTTGCACGAGGAAAGAGCTGACTTTGAAATCTAATACATGAACTAAAAAGATACAGTGTAGACCACACTTTAATTCATTCAGCTTCATCAAATTACATGTATCAGCCTACTCCTGATATCTTTTGGTCAACTAACCATAGAGGCATAATACAGCACTTCCAGCAAAACATGAATTCCCATCTTCTACCTAAAAACGCATAAATGGTATATTATCTAAATGTGATGAACTCTTTCTTGGATTCCAGTCTTGTCCTTTTGTCCTAGCAGTTCACTGTCAAGTGCCTTTATTAAGAATCAGTTTTCCTGTAATTCACAGAGCCAAATAATTATTGAGGTTAGAATGGACCCTCTGGAGATTTTCACCACATCACACCCACTCCCTCCACCCCCCAAATCCTGGGTAAGTTGGAGCAGGTTGCTTAGGTTCTCAGCCAATTGAGTTTTGAATATATCCAAGAATAAAAACCTGTGGTCAACTTCCATTAGAGCATGAAAGCTTTTCCCTTATGTTTGAACCTGAATTTAGTATATTTTCATTCCTGTCCAGTTGGACAACATGTCTGTTTGCTTTACTCCCTCTTTACTACCCTCCCAGCTATTTGATTGTTTTTTAATTCTCCTCAATTCTTCTCTTCTCTAGAGTAAGCCCTAGCAGCACTCTGAGCATCTCCTTTGAATGCTAACTGGTCTCCAGTAGAACTTCCAACCTCTAGTCACAATCCCTAAATTCTGGCAGTTTACCTGGTTCTCAGGTCACTTCAGTATCCACTTATCTAGGCCATAATCCATCATTTGTCTGTTGGAGTGTTACAGGACTAAGCACTGAAAGCCTTACTCAGGTCAGGGTAAACAAAAAACACCGTTCTTCCCCCATCCAGTGATCTAGTCGTGATTGTAGAAAGACATCAGGCTGATCAAACAAGATTTCCCCTTCATAAAAATAATGCTTACTACTCACAATCTCTTTCTTGTCCTTCACATGGTTCAAAATGCCTTACAGAGTTATTTGCTCTGCATCCTCCCAGGGACTGAGGTGAATCTAACGAGCTCTGGTTTTGTAGATCCTCCTTCTTACCACCTTGCTCTTTGTCACCACCTCCCTCATGTCATTCAGCAGTGGGCCCTCAGTTTATTCATCTTCCTCTTGCTGCCAGCATACATTGCTTTTCCCACCCTTCATTATATTCAACTCCTGTTGAGCTTTGGCTCTGTTATCCCACACTTGCATGCACATTGAACAGCTTCTCTATGTTCCTGTGGGGTCACTTGTCCCTTCTTTCATCTTCTGTATACTTCTTTTTGATATTAGAGTTGAGCCAGGAGCTTTTTGATCATCCATGTACACTTTCTGCCACTCTCATCTGACTTTCTATACATTCTGGAGCTTGGAGAAGGTAAAACTTTGAAATCTCTGGAACTCCTCTCCAGAAGCATCTTCTACATGGTTCTTATTTCAGCAGTTACTGAACAAGACAAAGCCCACTCTGCTGAAACCTGGGAGGTTCAGAGGCTGCTTTCTGCCCAGTTCCCTCCTCCCAAAATCCTTCCCTCCATTGCATGATCCCTAATTCAAGGCTGACCCAGCCTTCACACTTCAAACCAGTCTTTCTTGTCTCTAAGCATCAGGTCCAGCAAAGAACTTCCTCTCTTTGGTTCCTCAATCCCTTGTATCAGGGACTAACCAGTGGGCCACTCCAGAAACTTCCTGGTTTGCTTGTGTCCCGCTCTGCTGCTTTTTCACCAAACATCACAGAATGGTTTGGTTTGGAAGGGACCATGGGACATCTTCCACTAGACCAGGCTACTCAGAGACTCATTCAATCTGGTCTTGAACACTCCTAGGGATGAGGAGTCCACAGCCTCTCTGGACCCAGAGAGTAATTTTAAAGGAACTCCAAGGCATTGTTTGTTGAAAAAAAAAATATTAGAGAATGCTCCTGAGCTCCCTGCTTGGCTAGAGAATGAAAAGTTTGGTGATTTTGGCTCTGAAATTGTACTTTGCTAAGGCTGAAGTTATTTGTGCAAGTCTACAATGTTTCTGGATAAAAGTTTAGAGTTGAAGGCAGTCACTGTAGATAATATCACAAAAATAACAAAGAATGGTAAAGTTAAAGAATGACTCATTTATTTTACCCAGTAATGTTTACAGCAATGTAATCTGTTACAAAGATCACTCTAAAATAGCCTAATATTTGGAAGGAAATTAAATGCAGGCTTTGACAGTTATCTGCTCTGAACATCAGAGCTGGGGCCACACATATTGATTCTCTGTAATAACATTCATTTTGCAAACTCTCAAAACTCTCAGTTTGGCAGGAAGAAAGCAATACATTTATCACTGTCAGGCTGATATTGTGGTTATTTCATAGACAAAAAAAAAAAAAAGAGAAAGAGGATAGTAAAAGCTTCTTACCAATAAAATGTAATAACATATCTAAGTTAAATAATGTCTGGAACGTTGGGTGCTGTGTTTTCGTACACATTGTAATACATTTTCTAACCAACACTCTGGTGTGGCATTTAGTTCCACCCTTTACAGGATACATGTACAAAACTGCATCACACCCCTGCATCATGGAATCCCCTGAGCTGGAAGGGACACTTTGAAGGGGGATCACTGAAGTCCAGCTCCTGGCTCTGTGCCTGAGAGTGTTGTCCAAACACTCCTGGAGCTCTCTCAGCCTTGGGGCTGTGGCCATTCCCTGGGGAGCCTGTTCAGTGCCCAGCCACTCTGTGGGGAAAGAATCTTTTCCTGATATCCAAGCTAATCCTCCCCTGACACTGCTTCAGCCATTCCCTTGCGTCCTGTCCCTGGTCATGAAGAGCAGAGATGGGAGTTGCCCCTCGTGAGAAGGCTGCAGACTCTGGTGAGGTCTGACCTCAGCCTCCTTTACTCCAGCTGAACAAGCCAAGCTCCTGAGCCACAGGTCCTGTGGCTTCTCCTTTAGGACCATCTTTGAACCCCACCTAAGAGTTTTATAGGTCTCTAATAACTTTAGACCTCTCCTCTAGTGTGGCATCCAACACTGCCCCCAGGACTCAAGGTATAACCTGCACAAAGTGGAAATGCAGCTCCTGAAACCCTGTGTTAGTATTGTTCCTCAGGAAAGAAGGTGCATAAATTATCTTTTTTGGAGCAATTTGCAAATGGAGGGAGAAAGTCAGAGGAGGAATGCTGGCATGCCACCGTGTTGTGAGGCACTTCTATACCACAAATAGAAGGGGACATATTGCACATAGGCTGTGTGTATAAGGCAACTAGATTTTAAAATTATTTTTCTTATTAATTATTATTCTTATTTTTCTGCAGGCTTAATCTCCAGGGAAAGTTTCATCTTGTGTGTGGGTATTTTAGTACCTCTCTGTTCTGCTGGTACATCACCATCTATGAGCACTGTGAAAACTGCATAGAGCTGCTCCTCACAGGATCTCACTGTAGCATTTGTTCTTCTCACAACTTCCTGGGGCATGGACTCTGGAATAGTTTTGTAAAGCCAGGCCAAGTCTCACCTAGAGACCTACCTCAGGCTTGTTGTTAGGGATGCCAAGAGTCAGCACTGCCCCATCCCAAGGCTGTACCACTCATTCTCTACTCAGAACTACACAGCTCCTTAAAACCTTGCTGTTTCTGGGTCCTCTCTATTACTGCTTTTCACAGCATCTGCATTGTGACATACACCATGGATCCAAAAGGCTGCAAAAGCCTGCATTTTGGACTCTGGCCATGCCATCTCTCCTTGATAAACCTCTTTTTTCCCTCAAATCTCATTTACTTGATACCCCTATAGTGGTCTCGACCATAGCCAGTGCCCAGAATAATATCAGGGAAAACTTCCCAGTTGTCCAAAATGTCTTGATGTCTCAGTTGGGCCCTTGTAACATTTACATAACCACTTCCTTATTTTTCTCTATTTAAAGAACGTTTTGTGCCCTTGTGTGTGTGTCTGAAAAGCACCTACCTTTTTTACAGCTACTCACTTATGCACAGAGACCCAGTTTGTGCTGACTGGTGCCCCAGGATGCAGACAAGGACAACCTAAAGGCAGGCTTCAGTGAGGAGAAATTAAGATTCAACCCTTTCAGCTCTTAAACACAACTCAACTCCAGTGAAGCATTAAAAGGAAGGAGGATGTAGATTTCTTTAAGTAAGAACAAAACGTCTTTGAGCAACAAAGCGACGCAGAGCGAAGGAAGCATGAGCAGAACAGAATGATTCACACATGACAGACACTGGGAACTGTGCAGCAAAAGGTGCTTATTGTGCACAGGAGCATCCAATTACACGGGCACCAGTGGGCTTGGCTCACCCCACTGTGCTGTCACTCTGGTTTACACAGAGTTTGAGTGACAGGAAATGTATAGGGAAATCCCAGACTGCTCTGACACAGAAAGATGGCACACAAAGGAGGGGCTTGGATCATAGGAGTGGTTACCCAGTGAGTTTTTGATTCTTTACACATACGTACAATTTTAAATACCTCCACTGGCAATGATGCTAATTGGGCTCTTGACAAAGTGGTAAATAAAATACAGCTTCTTCAAGGGTTAAACTCATTAAAATCTCCATGGTTTAGCAAGATAGCTTTGAAAAACCCTATGTGCGTTAAGCTTGCACTATGCATAATCCATCTCAATTCCCACATTTGCTGTAGTGAGCAACATCTGTTTTTGGAGAAGATAAACCAGTATTTATTACCTCTTACTTCTCTTTCCTTCATCTGGTGGCTTACCTGCCATCTACATTTTCAATCTCCTCTTAGAAACCCCTCCTGCCCTATCATTGAGGTCACTGCCCTGTTTTCTCTGTTCTCCCTCTATCCAAAAGGGAGTTTTTTCCACAAGCAAGACTTGGTGTCTACATCCCAAACACACTTCTGCTTTAGCTCATGATGTTCAGCAATTCTGCAAGAATTTGTCTTTTGATTATATGATCTGTCTGCTTTCCAAATTAATTTTGTTCTTCAAATCTGGTCCACTCCTGACTAAAGAAAACTTGTCTCATTTCACATTTACTTCTCAACCTACATCAAGATGATCTGTTAATTGTCTGCTAATATTCCTTTTTTTTCCTCTTCTTCCAGATAACCTTTGTGAATCCTCTGCCTTGCCTCATCTTCCTTTTCTCCAGTACACTTTCTTTTCTTCTCTTTCGTTGACCATGTGGGTTAACAGTCCTTTTAATGACCTTTTCCTCTGACTTCTTCCTTCTCTCCTCAAACTGAAACTTTAATTTTTTATGGACTTGAAATTGCAGATAGATTTCAAGAAACAACCTGGCTATATCCTAGAAATGGTGTGGATTAAATCACCACAATGCTGATAAACATTTGGCTCTGAAAAGAACCTCCAAAAAAACCCCAAAACCAAATCCAGCGTTTAAACTATGGTTTCTGTCAATCTGGGATGACATTTCATGCATACTCCTACAGGGATCTCTCACGCATCCAACACTACAAGATTATTTTACTAGCACCTTATATGGTACTGCCATGCACACAAAATCTTGGCTGATGCCAAACTAGGACATGGAAATAGGGAAAGCTTTCTGGAATTCAAAAGAGGCTTGTCAATTTGGGAGGGAGAGTTTGAAATAAGACAAAATTTCATAATGACACATTCAAAAAGGTACAGTCAGGAAGGGCAGAACAAATAGAGCAAAATGAGGAATTAAATGAGTGAGCACTACTGCAGAAAATATCTGGGGTTATAGCGGTTCACAGGCCATGACACTTTCAAAAAACCAGAAAATCTCATTCTGGAGTATATTATCAGAAGTGCTGTGTGTAAGACAAGGGAGGTAATTATTCTGCTCTACTTCCTACTAGTGAGAGCTTGGTTCCTGCTGTGAGTACCACATTTAAAGAAGAAAGAACATAAAGAATATCCAACAGAGAGCAAGAAAGATAAGGGTTTTTTTCCTAAAATCATAGTCCTGAAGGTTTGTTTAGATTATAAATAAGGAGGCTGGGGAAAGGTGAGACGAGTCTTCCAGTTTATCAAAGGTTGTTGCAACAAAAGCAGTGATCAATTGTCTCTGTGTCCTCTGGAGGAGGGCAAGAAGTAATCTGCTTAATTTGCAGCAAAGAGGATTTGCATTACACCCCAGAAACACTTGCCACACTAAGGATAGTTAAGCTCTGGAAGAGGCTAACTGGAGAGTTAGTAACATGCCTTAAGAACAGTTTTGACTGGTGTGTCAGGGATAGGATCTGCATGGATTTAAAGTTTCAAGTGAGGTAGATAAACATTTGGTCACCCTTTGCATCTTCACTGCCATTTTACACTGTATCTAACATATTCTGTATGTAATGCGACTGGACCAGGGGGTGCCTCTGACCTCACTCTGATCAGCATTTTCATTGCAGAGTTAGCAGGAATTCCTGTGAGAGCCTTGCTGAAGTGTTTGCTAAATTATATCAGGATATGCTCCAACCATCTCCAATGTAATTTGTTATTTACACACATGCTGACAAGGTTCATTAGTAGCACTATTTGATGACAACATTTCATTATGAACCAGAACAGAATATAAAAGTAAATTATTACTGGACAGATCCTGCTAGAGCAGCCTGTGACTGTCAGCAGGTTGCTACAGGATTTTTGACACTGGCCTTCACTAACTTCTAAAATTCTTTTGTCAAGTAATACCCACAAAGCACAGCATACCTGTATTTTGAAGTGTGATGTTTTTCCATTTGAAAATTTCAATATATTGCTTTTTATTTATAAAGCTTACTTTTAATTTTTTCCTTGGAAATCCTGAGTTTCCTTCACTCAACCTCAGTGAATTCCTAGTTCCTGAGCTGGTTTGACACACAACAACCTTTTCAAATGGCACAAAACCCATTAGCCTGATGTTTTCTTTTGATGACCTGCATGTTGAATTCACCTACTTCCTAGATATGACAAGACACAATGTTAGTCTCTCAACACATAATGTGGTTAGTGAGTTTAATTACAGTGAGCTTAGGAGCTTTAGATTTGCAGGAAAATAATGTATTTTTAAGGACAGAAAGTTTGCTGGAATTTTACATTTAACAAACTTATAAAACTGTCCAGTGGGCCAAAGTAAGTGCTTTGAGTAAATTAAATTTAAATAAACAGATAAAAAATATGCTTATACTGAGGTGTGATTATGACTTTTCATTTTTAATTTTTCATAATCTTTCACTTGTCTCTTTCTGGGACTTGTTTCATGCCAGTAAAAGAATCAGAGTTGTTAGAATTTCAAAATATATTACATGTTTTCTTTCTGAAGGGTCAATATTTGCTTGAACTCCTTTCAAAACCCCAGTTCTTGCTTTTGTGCATTATTTTAACAGGCAGACCATGATGCACACTGCAAGATGAGAGACCTGTACCTCCAATGAACACACGATCCAGGAACCAAAACACAAAAGCTGGGAGATAACAGGCAAGAAATAACATTCACCAATTATTATTACACTAAGGTAGAGATGCAAGAAAATATTGTTAATGTAGACTTTAGCTACTTATCAAAAAGACCTATCAGGAATAAAAACCCAACAAAACCCAAATCCCAAGAACTAAAAAGTGAAGAAACATGAACCAAAGGTGCATAAAATATTCTAGAACAACTGGCTCAAACACAAGCCAGTTCAATTGCTGCAGCAGTGAATGACTGAGGAGCTCAGAATTTTATCTGTCTCCATTGTCTTAAGCTTGTGAGAGGAAGTGTACCTCATCAGGTGCTTTCAAAGGTCTCAGATTTCCTGGAGTAAAGGAAATAAAAATGCTTTTGCCCTGCTACTGTAAAAAAACCCTGAAACAACAACAGCAAAACAAACAAACAAACAAACAAGAACCCCAAGAAAACATAACAAAACCCCAACCCAACCGAAAAACAACAAAAACTACAAAGACCCCAACCAGAAAACAAAACAAAACAAAACAAAACAAAACAAAACACAACACACAAAAAAAATTTCCCAAACTAAGGAAACCCCTTTAACAACTTTGTCCTTTCCTCTAAGAAGGGCCTCAGTAGGAAAGGATTGCTTTTTAATGCTGAACTACCCAGGTAGCCTACTGCCAGTCTTTTTATTACATCGAGGAACAATCACTTAGTTCCAACCCAAAGTTTCCCACTTCCACCTAGTATTTAAATCTTATTAATTCAGAGAAAACCAGCAGAATCTCAGGAATAAGAGTTGGACAGGTCGGGTTGTGCTCTCTTCACTCTCACATAATAACAGAGCCATGTTCCAGTGTATTTGCATGATAAGAGCAGAAGAACATGCCAAGATGTGCACAGGCCACAGTGGATCTGCCTCAGGAGTCCCGGGAAAGGCAGACTGGGCACTCTGTTCCAGGAGCTGGAATTGCTCAGGGAATCCAAAGCCTGGAGACAGAGAAGAAAAGAGAAGGGGGCAGAAAATGTTCTACAGTATTTTTTGTCTTTTACTATCTGTACCTTCATGTCATGCTTACCACAATTCAGGGAGGCACCTTGAACCATGTTCCTAATTTGTCCTACAGGTTAGGGAGATGGTGGTGGTGCTGGAATACAGGCAACAGGGCTACAACTTCTTTTTCCATTGAGTCAGCAACATGCAGCCTGCGCAAACCACTTGTGTTTGTTCCATGCCTTTAATCTGTCTGCAGTCTGTAGAAGAATACATCCCTAGAGTCTTTAGCAGACCTTGAATTTGAGCAGCTGTCACTTTAAATTTATTTCTTCCTCTGTCTGGGAGCTATTTTAGTCCCAATGCAAGGACATGTGCTCTGAGCAAAGCTCCCCAGAGCAGCCACCATCACAGGTACACTCCTGCATATCTGTGTTATCTTCTTTTAACAGGCTTGAAGTTGGTGGCAAATATTTTTCCTTTTAGTGTGTGTTTTTGTCTTTTGTGTATTTTGTCGCCAGTTGTAGTGGTCTTTTTTGCTACTGCATCCCAATGCATCTTGGGTGCAGCAGCTCAGCAGAGTTTAGGGTGGTGTTGGGCTCACAGCGGATCCACAAAAGATCCCGGGGAAGGAGTAGCACAAGGACCTGTTCTAGGGATCAGAACTATTACAGGTCTTTTTCACTGCAATCTTCCATGTCTGCATCTCTTGAGGTCCAGCCTGTTCAGTCAGGAATTGCTTTTCAGTCATCTCAGACTCAGGAGTCACACTGCCCCATTTCTGGCTTTTTCATTGTTCCCTGAATCCCCACAACTAATTCTCCAGCTCTGCCCCTTTCTGTGCCTATTTGTCCTACATTATGAGATAGTGATGTCTAGAAAAGCTTGGATTTCATTCCACTAGTCATCCTCTCCTCTTACCCTATATAAATTGTGTTGTCATCATCCCTTGCTCCCCAGAATATTTCTAGTTTTAGAATTAGGAAGCTAAAGAAACTAGAGAAGCTTAACAGTCTAAAAATCAACCCCACTTGATTTGCCTGATGTGAACAGTAACCTGTTAATATTTGCATCAACCTAGAAACCTGCATTCCTCCCACACCTCCCACACTCCAACAATAATCTGATGGGATTCAAATTGGGGAGCAGAGCGGGGTTTGGCAAAGCTTAGGGAGAAGGGAGACTGGGAAGAATTTAACCAGGGGAAAAATACCACAACTTATTTAACCTATTCATCAGGACTTATTAATGACTAATCAATATCTACTTGACTCCAAAAACTGAACTGCTTGAAGAAGGTTAGAAATAACAAAAAGTAATTTTTCTGGGCTTTCTTGCTCTGTCTAAATCAATATTTTAGTAGCTTTGCCCTGTGAAGAGACAGAAGAGGAACCTCTGGCTAGACAAGCTTCCAGGAGCAGACATCCCTAATAGCCAAAGGGCGAGATTCCCCTGTCAAAATGGAGATGTTCGTGGTGCAGACTGTCACCTTGGAGCTCACTGTCTGGGCTCTCTTGACAAAGAGACAGAAATAGGCCTTTCAAGGGTCACCTCATCTCCCTCAGAGATAGGACAAATGACTAGAATTTCAGAAGAATTTATTTCCCTCCAATGGATATGAAAGGAGACTTAAAGATTAGATCAGAGGCAGATATCTGTGATGCAGACTTCTCAAATTCAGTGAGATGATTCTCACTAGACTCTGTAAATCTTGTCCACACAGTTCCCATTTCTCCTATGTAACATGAAATATGTACACACTAGGTATAATATTAAATATTAGATATTTTATTCCTTCTCTAATGAGAATAAAATTTCTTAGTAGATCCCTTACCATGTTTTAACTGACTACAACTATACTAATTAGAGAAAAGGAGACTGCTGCCATAGGAACATATTGAGGGCAAATAAACAAAGGCAGCTTTAAACTCTAAAAATCAAGTCCATTTGACTTGTTAGATATTAACGATACACATAATGAATATTTGTTGGTATTTACTATTAATAACCATCACCACATAGTCACATAGGTTATTTTATCAACCTTATTCTAATTTAGGTGTAATTGGTCATTGCCATGGAGAGGGGTGATATAAAGGCAGGGCCAAGAGGTTCAGTTCTTGATGACCTCAATCCATGAAGTGAAGGTGATCAGTTTTGAGAAATAATTCCCCCTTTCTTTGCAACCCACAAATTCAATGTTTTCTCCTTTTATAAGTGTTTAATTTTCTAGACAGTTCTAAGCCATTCCCTTGTTCACTGCAGCGTGCTGGGGGTGTTACTTCCCCAGGCTACCAAATGTGTCTTGGCCTGTGACTTGTTTCTTGGTTGGTTCTAGCATTTATGTGGGTTTTTTTCTTTTTTTAATCTCTTGATAAGCTGCTGCACTTGCTTCTCCTACCTCACAGCAACAGCAGCCCTTTCCCAGTTTTTCAGGGTGTTTATTCACTAGTGTCTGATCAGCAATGATCAGTTTATTGCTGGGGGCTCAGCTTTAAATGTTTCAAGGCCTTCACTGCTATCCTATGTTTAAATTGTGTATTTAGCTGAAGACCCCAGCTGAAGTTCACACAAGGTTCTTGTAGGAAGGATTACAGTCTGGCACATTTCATATAAAGCCTGCGACCTGTTCCTGGCACTGCTATTATTACTTTTACTGGAACACCAGGAACATAAATGCTTATCCTGGGTTCGATAGTTGTGTAAAATGAATGTCCTCATATTTGGATTCAAAACAAAGTGGTATTAATTATATCCTGCCTATGGAGCTCCTACTTCCAGGGGTGCAACAGGTTTCCAATTTGGCTACAGAATATTTTGAAAGCCTCATCTTCTCTAGAAAGAGCTAACAGTCTCAAGTGCCTCGTCCAAAAATACAAGTGCTCATTATACTAATGAAGAAACTGTAGCCTTATTTACAATTTAAAGAACTCCATTCTTTACAGCTGCTCTGTTTGAATTTATGGCTTTTACTCCACTTGTTTTTCAGTGAGACTTCTATGTTTACTTTTAAAAGGAGCACAAAAAGTTCAGCAGAGATTAAGCAAGACTGTTAAAGAAAAGAACAAGAGCCTCATCTAGAAAGTCTGCTAAGTCTTCAACATGATTTCATACTTGTGATTTGGAGTAAAATTGTTTATGACAGTTTGCAACACTGGGGACCAAGAAAACATGGATAACATTTCACATATTTGAAAACAAGAGATTTTCTTTTAGACTGAGTCTTCAAAAACAGATAAGATTTTTTTACCTGGTACTGTTCGGGAAAAAAGAGCTCAAAAGCCAGCATTTATAGCAATATCCAATTATGTGAGGTCCCATCCTAGAAGTTCCTTCCTAAAAATTTTCACAGGGAAAGAAAACAACAGATTTCTTGAAGGAAACAAATTTTGCAAAATAAGAATCATAACTAACACCAAATACTACTTGATTTTTTTCTGCATCAGAGGGCTGGTGCTTTTTGATAATAATTTTCTGAGTCAATACTGGGAAAAAAACTAATTAGAATAAAAAAGCATAAAGAACAGAAAAGGTCAGCTCTCCTAACAAGTGAGAGAGCATCTCCTCCAATGGAACAAGGAAATTCTAAATACTTTTCCAGCTGTAAGGATATGGTTCCATCAGGCCCCACTCAGTCTTCTGGACTTCTTAAGCAGACAGCTGCCAAAATTTGCCAGTTCTGGACAATTTCTCCAACAGCAGTAACACCACTTGTTGTAGGATCTGGTGTGGCTACTGTCCAAGCAGGCAATTCCAAAGCATTTTGGTATTAACATTGCTTGGGTGGAAAAGGAATAGTGCCTGCTAATGCCTTGAGTCTACATGAGCCTTTTGTTACCCAAATTCACAGTAAATCATGATAATCTCATATTAGCAGGGGAAAAGAGCTGTCACAGTGACCTTGTTGGATGTATTTGAAGCCCAGCTATGTGGCTGCAGCAGAAAATGTCTTGTACTGACAGAAAAAAGAAGTGTATCTAATAATCCACTTTTCCCAAAACATGCCAGCAAAGACAAACTTGCCCCCAGCTTTTATTGTGACATGCTACATTTCATTACTGTTAAAAACTAGAGGTCGATGAAAGACCTTGTGCCATTTGCCCACTGCATGATCCAATTCCTGTTTTATTTCTCTTATTTCCTGCCTGTCCTTGTCACACAGAAAACAAACTTGACAGCGTGTTTCCATTTTGAGGGGGTTGTCCAAAGGTGCCAGTCAGCCAGAGAAATGTGAACTGCCACATCTCAAAGAGCTGAAAATGGTGAAATGAAACGTTCATAGTTCAAAAATCAATGCCTTTAACTTTTTCATTTTCACAGGAAAGCTCCTTTATCTACAACTCTCTCCTACATTTTTCCATGTGCCATAAGCTCCAATTATTTTCTAATAATTTTTGACACTTTCTCTGAGACTATTTTCTGAGAATAGGACAATCAAGGCTCTAGAGAAAAAAAAAAAGAGAAACTGTGTCATGTATGCAATTTCATATTAAAGGAAACAGTTCAGAAGAACTGTAGTGATTATGTGAGCAATTGAAAAAGAAACCAGTGCAAAATTTCTAGTCTTTTGCACTGAGGAACTCTGGAATGAGCTACTTGAAAGTAGGTTTTAGGATTCTGTTTGCTGCAGCATGTACATGGCCTTGACAATTAGATTTGTGACATTTCCCTATCCTACACTAAACTGCTGTTGGCAGTGGCATTATTTGAATTATTACACATCACTGTGGCCCAAGTAAAAGATTTCATCAGAGTCCAAGCTTCAGTACACCCCACTGCTAATAAAAGGGTAACTTTTGTGAGATAAGAAACAGGCCCTGAGAAGCTGAGAGAACATTGAAGGGAACGAGAAATTGCCGGATAAGTATCTGCTAAAAATGACTGCAAGAAATGAGAACATTTCTGGACAGGTTTCTTATGTGCTGTGCATGGATTTTCAGTAGTGATTGTTATTTTATCAACGTGTTGGCCCATAGGCTTCATCTAAAATGGTTGCTCTTCTTTGTTAAGTATAAAATAGACCTTTGGTGTGGTGACAGGCTGAGAAAGTTGGGGCTGTTCAGCCTGGAGAAAAGAAGGATGTATGGAAACCATATAGCAGCCATCCAGTGTCAGAAGGGGCCTACAAAGAATCCAGAGAGGGACCCTTCATCGGGACCTGACAAGAAATAGTGGGTTAAAAATGAAAGTGGGGAGATTTAAGTTAGATATATGGAAGAAATTCCTCCCTATGAGGGTGGGCAGGCCCTGGCACAGGGTGCCCAGAGCAGCTGTGGCTGCTCCTGGATCCCTGGCAGTGCCCAAGGCCAGGCTGGACATTGGGGCTTGGAACAACTTGGGATAGGGGAAGGTGTCCCTGCCATGGCAGGGATTTGGAACAGGGTGATCTTTAAGGTCCCTTCCAACCCAAACCATTCTGTGCTTCTTTATCTTCATTCAAGTACAATACAAGAATTGGCTCAGATCCCTTCAGTGACTGAGTATTTTTAACACCTCTTGGAGCTCTAGAGAGAGACCTGTGAAAGAGACTGAGCCACTTTGCTAAATTAGTGGGCAAAGAGCCTGAAATTTGTGCCAGAGAGAGAAAAAAATTTTAAAAAAATTAAAAAATTCCGGGAATGGTAAGTAAACAGTAAAAAGCAAAACCACAGTTTTATGAAAAATGGGTCTTGTCAAGTAACTGCAATACAATTTTTAATTACTCATTGGCCTGATTCATATAGAAAAGTGCATTAACAAAAAACCCAATCAATTTCTGTGCCTTAGTTTTCCACAACAGTGATGATATATAATAAAGCTGTAATCAAAGGATCATTGAATATCCTGAGTTGGATGGCACCCACAAAGGTCATTGAAAGATTCTGGATACAAAATATCTTACAACAGATGAATAATGTATAAGAAGAGACAAAATTATTTAAGGAAAAACATGCAGATGGCACACACTATCAGAAATTAGACACTTTGGTCAATCACACAGACTGAGCTCAACTGGTTTGGAAGGTGGAGAACAACTGAGACACATCTACTTTACAACATCCAAAGGCATTATCTTATATGATCAAGAATGTAGGTCATGTGTCTGACTAGAGGAATCATACCCATAACAGCCATGTATTGAAAAGGGCTTTGGACCAGTCACTGAATGAATCCATGGGAGCTTATGCTGAGCATGTCAGCTGGGATTGTCCTTGATGTGTAAGTGTTGCTAGGGAAGGATTGGGACACTGGTTAGGGGAGTTTGGGGATGTTTGACTTGTTTTGTGTCAGCCACTGGCCACTCAAATTCACAAACAGCTAAAAATCCATGAGCCATCTGCTGCCAGGGAGGAGGGACTTGACATTTCAAAGAATTTTAATGAGTTTTCTGGAAAAGAATTTGGGGTAGGTGAGTGAGTAGGAGAACAGAAGAGAAGGTGACATGATGGGCTTAGACAGGAAGTGTTTGGACAGATTTTAATTTTAAATGTGTGTCTAGACCTGGGCAGAAATCCAGTCTTGCTGAATATGCCCAATTCTGCCCTTTAGGGGAACTGGAGCAGGGGAGGGCAAGAAAAACATAGAAACCACAGGAAGATGTAGTTTCCTCCATGCATTTAAAAAAACCCACAAGACTCGTGGTTGAGCTAACTTTCCAGAGCAGAGGAAATGACCTCACCCAGCTGCACAGGCAGGATCAAAGTTGGGATCTTTCATGATGGGAGGAACCAAATCATTATTTGCCCTGTGGGTGGGTAAGCATCAGGTCATCTGTCCCATTTGCCACCATAATGCCATCACTGATTAGCTTCATGTATGGATTTTGGAGCCAGCCCTATGGCCTTTACATGGAGCAGGTACCAGCAGCCCAAAGCCCACTGGCACCTACAGCCAGCAATATAAACATTTATGGTGCAGTGTACACATGTCCTTACACACTGAGGTCAGGGAGCATGGATAAATGCCCCTGGGGTTTCAGAGATTTTAGTACAAACCGCTGTGCAGGGGAAGGACAAGGCTTTGCATAACCAAAATTACCCTGAGGGGCATGCAGCCCTCCTGTAAGTGCTCATTGCACGGTGTAACATCTGGGCTGCACACACACCTGCAGCTTGCCTGTGACCTATTTATTATCTCGCACAGCTGCAGAGCTCTGGCAGCCACGGTGGCAGCAGTGCTTCACCACAGAACTCACTTGCTATAGGGGTTTGGCTCTGGAAGTTAATCAATGCAGAACTAACTGCACCATCAATATTGATCAAGCTGTGAAGGCTTTGGCATTATAGCACTGCAATATCCTGTTAATTCCAGGCTGCTTTGCAGGAGCCTGTGTGCATATTAATGAATGAACCTACCTGGCCTGACAGGTTCACAGAGGAGCCCAGCAGAGCACCATAAGGGCCAAAGCTAAGGCACTTCATAGGAATTTTAATTTTTGTCTTAGATACTAAAAAAAGTGTCACTATAATTCACAGGTCAGCAGTTCCTGCCATGAGCCCAACAGCATATTTGACAGCTTTAAGGATGTTATGGGCCGTGCATTTGTGAAAGCCTGCTTGACCCAGGGGGCCATTAGTGAGCTCTGTGAGCAGACCAGCCACTCCCTTTGACTGAAAGTAAGTGCATTTAGTGACCTGGTCTGACCTGTCACACTTTGAATCTCTGGTATCTTCTAATGTTGTGAAAGAATTCAGTCACATAACCCTTTTATCACTTTCTAGCTAATAAATATCTCTTTGTTCATGCTGCTGGTCAGAATCTGACTCAATGTGGCCAGCTGAGACCTACTCTAAGAAGGGAACCTGAGGATAAAATAAAACTGGCTTCATCTTTTTGTTCCTTGAGGAGAGAAGGAGGTATTTCTGCCTGCCCTTTTCACTGCAGTCACCCTTCAGGGTAGGATGTAGCTCATCTTCAGGATTGTATTTATATTGTGACTACACTAAAGTAGATTAACAGGAGATTTTTACATGTGGCTTTGGAAAGATTAAGGTAGCTTTTGTGATGTTTGATGGCTGCTTATATTTGTACAAAGTACTTTCTGAGTCTACAAGTAGCTGGACAAACACAATTTACACACCCTTGGGGTTTGGCAGATCCTCTTTATTGTGTAAACACCCATCAGGAGCTTTGTGGATCATTTCCTCAAATGTCAGTACCTAAGTGTTGCATAATCTCCTTTTAAGCATGTAAGAAGACAAGCAGATTTTAGGCTAGATTTTTCATTATTTTAGGCTTGTCTCTTATCTAGCATACACCTCAGGAAACTTCTGTACTGAAGGTGAAAGGTGAGAGCAAGTTCAGCAAAACTAAACGCCTTATCCTGTCACCATGTGGCCCCGGTGCTGGATGAAACTGCTCATAGATGGGGTTCAGAGCATCCAGGAAGAGCCAGGGTGAAAAAGCTGCTCTAGACAGGTCCTGAGCCTCTTGTGCCAGCCCACGGGACAAGATTCTGGGTCCTCGCTGAGCCAAAGGCTGTTTGCATCACAGGTGATGGTGAGGAAGTCGGGCATCAGTCAATAAAGTAACAGTGTAGATAATTTGGAGGTAGAAGTGGGAATGTGTGGAAGGTCTTAAGCCCTAGGGTACAGAGTTGATTTGGCTTGTAATTGCTCAGCACACCACCCCACACCTGAGAGATTTCAGGCAGGATTCTTTAAACACCTACAGAAGGAAGTTCTTCATGGTAGAGAGTGATTCATGCCTCCCTCGATCACAGCTGAGACACACTGTGGGCTTTGTTAGGATATTTTCATTCTAGCTTCCCCCAGAACCACACACATTGCTCCCACTGAGTCTGCACTATGTAGAATTTGAGCCACAGAAAAGCAGAAGGATTTGTCTAACAGGAAAACTATTTCTTGATTAAAAGTCTAGGATGGCTGTGATTGATGTGTGTTAACAATTACTACATCTTGTCAGCCTTGTTGTGCAGTGCCATTCCTGTAATTAATGGGCAAGGACTTTCTAGTTCTTCTCAGTGCAGCTCAAGTGGTGCCAAGACACTCGAGGTGTCTATAAAATACTGCCAAAGGAGCTGGAATGGGGCTGCCAGGGCCAGCTCTAGTGCTATCCCATTTCAGTACTGAAGCCTGAAATCACATGTAACACCCTGGCACTGCTGAGCTCCCAGGGAGCCCTTCAGGCTCTCACATTTGGTTCAAGTGTGACTCCTGCTGGGATGGCACCTTGGTGACATGGTCACTCTTCACCTAACACTGTGCACAACACCATTTATGTGCCTGTTGCTATGGTGTGCCTGGATGATAACATTTCCCACCTGGCAGCATAAATGGGATTATTTCCTCAGGATTCCTTCTTCCCACAGGTCCCCCCACCATAATGAAGGAACAAGAGAGTTGAGAAGTGAGAGTGACACAGACTTAGGGCTGCTTTACTTGGTATGAAGGCCAGTTTAGTATTTATGACCCTCTGTCAAGGTTTTAAAATCTAGTTTTCAAGCCTAACATGTCTGTTTTGTAATATGCTTCAGACATCAGGTCCTAAATGTGGATGAGTCACTTGCTCTCTTTTTGCAGACAACAGTGACAGAGCTCTGGGCTCCACTGGCAGGCAAACATTTTTAATATTTTCAAGCTGTGTGATGTTCTGAGAGATGTTTACTTCACCACATCTCTGTCATCTTTTGATGTTAATACCTGTGTCAGAGTGATTTCATGGAGGCCGTCCTGGGATATGAAAGGGAATCCATGGTGCAGTGTGAAATATGCTCTGCTCACCATGTGGCAGAGATAATTCTGTGGTACTTCATGCTGAAGGATTTCATTCATTAGTTCTCTAAGCCAGCCTAAGGCACCTGAACTACAAATATTCTAGAAGCAGGTACCTAATGTCACCATAGTAGAATCACTTTGAAAAATCAGATTTTCATGATACCTAAGCAGTGTTATCACTGACAGTGGATATTGAAGTGTTCTGTACAACAACATAGTCATGTCCCGGATTTTTATGTATAGAATATATACAGAACAGTTTAGGTTGGAAAGGGCCTTAAATATGACCTAGTTCCACCCCTCTGTTATGGGCAGGGACACATTCCACTAGACCAGGTTGCTCCAAATCCCATTCAGGGCATCCCCACCCTCACACGGAAAGGTTTTTTCTAACATATAATCTAAACTGACCATCTCTTAGTTTGAAGCCATTTCTATTGTCCTGTCACTCCAGGCCCTTGTAAATCATCTCTCTCCATCTTTCTTGTCAGCTCCCTTCAGGTCCTACAAGGTCACACTGAGCTCACCCCAAAGTTTCTCCTCTGCAGGTGAACAATGCCAGCTCTCCCAGCCTTTCCTGCCAGCAGAGCTGCTCCATCCCTCTGCTCATCCTGGAGCCTCCTCTGGCCTGGCTCCAGCAGCTCCAGGTCCTTGCAGTGCTGGGCCCCGGGGCTGGGGCAGCTCTGCAGGTGGGGTCTCACCTCAGCACAGGGGCAGAATCCCCTCCCTTGATGGCCACGCTCTGGCATGAGCCTGGGGTAGGGCTGTCTTTGTCTGGAAGGGTGGATACACTCCCCTCTCACCCTGGAAATGCAGAGCAGTGACACTGGATCCTCCAGGGATTCCTCCAGGGATCCACAGAGAGGGGAATGAACCCAGAGGAGGAGAGAGTACAGCATCCCCATATCCAGAGCTAATGGAAAATTAATGTATATGCTATCAATATCGATTCCATAGCGTGCTGGTTGAAGCTGCAAAAGGTCAGTTCAATGTGATTAAGCATTTATTCTGTCAGAGCTGTGCTGTGCATTCCCTGCCTGCTCAGATTTGGTGCAGCCAGGCCAGCCACTCAGGCATGTGTGAGCCTAATACAGCTTCTGATATGATTCCAGCCACCACATGAAGCCCTTCACACCCACCATTTATTACTGCTGTGCTTGGAGCCCTCAGCTCTACTTTCCGGAGTATCCATGTGCTTCATGCAGATCCAGCTATGTGTGATATCAAAACATTGCTCAGCTGTTCACTCTTTTCTCCTTCAGAGACTTATATAGGAAGAAAACAAAGGACTTCAGGGTGCACTCACTTACCAAAGGCAAACTTTTGATTGAAGTGATATTTCTGTGTATTTACAGGAGCCCTAACAGAACACAGGAATCCTTGGCTCTGTCCTAAAAAGGTGTCTGTGTCAAGGAACAATCAGTGGTTTCTGAGCAATCAAACAACAGCAAAAATGAGGAACCTGCTCAATCTTTGGTACTCAAATGAGGAAAATGGCTCAGCTCCCTCCTTAATATTTGTCTTACACAGGATCCACAAAACTGCTGCTAGGGGAGAATTGGATTTGGAAGGAAAATTGTACCTGGTTTATTTTACCCAGTTGTTGACACAAGCAGGTCTCGAATGGGTGAAGTAGAAGCAGAAATGAAAGAAGCTTCTAAAAGGTATCAAAACTACCTGCAATTAATTTCATGACTGATCTTCATATCTGAAATTTGGGAAATGCATTTGCGGTTTATGCTCTTCCCCTGATGTGAGATGACTGGAAAACTTTTAATCAGATCCCCTTGTAGGATGTGCAATGCCCCATGTGCTGAGCAGAAAGAAACTGCACAAGACTAAGCCTTAGAAGCCTAATGTAAAATGAGATATTTGTTTAATGACAGGATGTAATTAATATACAACATAGCTCAGGTTTATTGTTATAAAAGCCCAATAGTTTTCATCATTGATCTTGTATGCATAGAAACCAGACTTCCAAAGACAATATGCTCACAGAAAGTATATATGGATTCTGAAAGACATAAATTGTTCAAGTGGTAAAAGGCCCCAAAACTGTAATTTCCTTGTTAGTAAACTCTGCAGTGTATTTGGTCATGCTCATTTCATTGTCAGCAGGAGGATTAAAGAATTTTTTTTTCTTAATTTGTGTTGTCATTCACCACTTCCAGTTCTCAATTTCTGTTGTGTGGTATTAAAATAGTAACCCTTAAACTGTGGTGGAATGTGGAGATTCTGCCCCCACCTACCCCTGGTCCTCCAAACATCCTTCTTGCCAAGGGTTTCTCCTGGACACCCAAAATCAAGAATGTCAATGGCATAATTTGACAAATTTCACCGTGGACATCTCAGCATTCCAGTCTAGAGGGTTCAAATATGGAGAAATCTTTATAAAATCTGGTGAGGTGCCCGATTCAATCTTCTGAAAACACACTGAGTGTGTGGAATGTATATCCTCCTAGTGCAGCCTCGTTTCAAACAATTCCAGCAAGAGCTCCTCCTTTCCTCTGAGAGTTTTTTCTCTGTTCTCTCAGCTCTCCATACTGGAATGATTATCATCATTGATAATCGTGCTAGAATGATTATCTTCAGATTATGTTTTGTCTCCCAAGGCACACAAACATACAGTAAGCACCTGCAACAAAGGCAGCATTGGTAAATGCAATTTTGTGTTAAAACCAGCAATTTGGAGATATACTGTAGCTCTTGGTTTATTCTAATAGATGCAAGCCTTGGAAAACCAGCTGTGTATGGCCAATGATGAAAAATGAATGAGTCAGAACTGGCTTGCATAGGAGAAAATGCAAGCACTCAAAAGAAAAACCAATATTCAATTAAAATCTAAAAATAATCAAGTGTAGAAGACTCCTGTAAGAATTAAATCTTTGTACTGTTTTTTTGCCAGAGGCATTGAGACAGCTATTTTATGATGAATGCAAAACAACAGTATTCTTCTGTGTGTTTAAGCTACCACTGTAACTATAGTTGATGGACATTTTGGGAGCTGTTGGATTAGTCACCAAATTAAAAAAAAACCACATCTAAATGTACTTGCATAGCACATTTGCATAAGAGAACAGTTCCCTTCCCAAAGCTTAAGGGTTTTTTTGTCTTGTCTAGCCTTTAAAAGTGAATCAAGGATTCTCTTTCTCAAGTAGCACCGTTTATTGCCAGTAAAACAAGACTGGTAACAAAAGAAAACTCTAAATAGACCACATGAGGCCATTGGTGGTTCATGCTTTGAGATATGAATTCTTTTATTGGAGCTTTGCTGTGATGTTTTAAGATTTGCTGCAGGTTCTTAAAAATGAATAGGAATTGTTCTATTCTGAACTGTCAGCAATTTGGAAACTTAAAACATCCAGGACATGTCTCAAGAAATCCAGTTGTTCTCTTTGATCCTAGATTAAAGGGCCTTTAGAAATTTCAGAGCTATGTAGTTTCTTACACAGTTCCAATTAACACGACACTTGAGCTTTATTCTGTGAATGTACAATAATGTAGAAAACTCCTTGGTATTCCCTCATCAGCAATATTCTATTTAAAAATACATGTATTGGTTTTATATCAACATCCTCAACCACATTCAATACCCCATTTACACCCTTAGGTTTAGTAATTCACAGAACTTCAGCTTCACAGATTCTTACCAATAAATCCCAAAATGCATGCATGGCTTGGTTTAAGAAAGATATTTTACTTGTGTTTCATACACAAAAAGAACTGATAATCAACAGTGGCTTAAAAAATTAACACTACTCCACTTTTTCACAAGTGTACAAAAAAGAAATAATGAATTTACATTCAACGGTAAAGCTTAAAGTCCACTCTAATAATAGTTGCATTGACATTCACATACACAAGCACAGAATAAATATTTCAGGATTCTTATAAGAGCATACAGCATACATACAGTACTTGAATTTTACATAAGGAGTGTTAGTAGGGTCAGAAATTCATAATCTCATAGAAAAGTAAAACTAAATTCAGAAAAGGTCGTGTGGGAGGTAACACCAAGGTACTGCACAGAGCTAGCAAGTTAGTAAATCCATTTGTGTGAGGAGTTTGCTTCCTTCATATTAGGACAGTTTGTTTGCAAAGGTGTATTCAAAGTGCAGAGTAATGCAAAAAAAAAAAGAGAAGAAATTCTTGTATTTATTAATACATGCAAGAGGCAGCCCCCAAGTCACCCGACAGAATAAAGCTGTTATTGGCAAGTGGCCGATATAATACAGATGTTTCAGGCAATTTTTCTAAAGCACTTTAATAGCAGCAATTGTAATTTATAATGGCTCTAGATTGACTTCTGTTTGGGTTAAAGGGCATCGTATTTCTTTAACATTTACAGCTATATTTCTTTATAAATAAATATCTCAAATAACAAATAGCATAGTTAATGTTACTTTTTTTCTCTCTTTTGCATAAGTGTCGTGGAAAAACTCTGACCTTCTCAGAGACAAAATGTGCAAAATAATGTGGAAATAGGGACACACAGCATCACAGTTACATTCCTGGGATGTCAGCCCAGCCCCTCTTACTCTCTGAGGGCTAGCCTTACCAGGGTAATGCAAGGCTTTAAGGGACAATTTTTCCAATGGCTTGATTGGTAAAGAGATATAATTTATGGTGTCTTAAAGAGCTGTAAATGTGAGGTTTCATTTGAAGCAGTGTGTACAATACGTCATGTATAGGAGTCAGTATTTCCACACAGTGACTTCTCAGGATTTGACAAGTCTGCTCATCTCCTTTCAGACATTTTCTCCCCAGCCTGAACATCTTTGAACATTTTTGTTCATTAGGTGTTTCCTCTGTTGCATATTTACCAGCTCTTCTTGCATTTTATAATCTGATCTCATATCACCTAGCTGACATCTGCACACAAATATTTCCAATCAGATAGAGGGTGCACAACATTAAAACTTTTAAACCTGTCCTGTAAGTGTCATCAAGACAGGAGCACAGGAACCACAGTGCAGAGTCCAACCTCTCACTGGCTGTACTGTGAAGATTCTCCTTTTCGGCGTAGGAGAAAGGAAACTTGTGTCTGCTTTTTAGATTCTGAAAACAAGCCAGAGTGGAGAAAAAGAGTTAACACCAGACTTAATAAAGCTTTTAAGACAAAACCTGTTAAGCAATTTAGACAGACACTGAATTTCCTGCTGATTTTCTCAAGTCTGTACATACAGGAAATTTGTTAACAGTAGGAAGAAGTTGGGATTTGCTACATAGGAGAAATCTGCCATTATTACAAAAACTGGCTAAGAGGGTTTTTTCAGTATAACTCTCTCACTGGTCACTGTTCTCAGTGGTGCTGTTGCCCTTTTCTTTTTTCTCCTGAGTCTTGTTTCCCTTCTTCTTTTTCTTCTTTTTCTTGGTCTCTTCTTTCTTGCCAAAGGTTATGAAGTCACTTTTGTCAATTTGGCTGTTTGGTGGCTCCTGCCGGATGGAGATGATTGCAGGAGATCCTGGGATAATGAATTTGTCTGGCAACTCACCAGGACCACCTTGTTTGGAATTGCCCGGTCCAAATTTAAAGGTCCAGCTGTTGCTGTTCACACCAGCTCCCACTGGGGGGGACACCTCTCCCGCTTCAGGTTCTGAAAAAGTCAAAAGAGCAAGAAAAGCTTAAAGCATCTTTAAACACAGACACTCAGCAGCTGCTTTTTGTTTGAAAGCTCTGGCCTCAGCCTACAGTGAGTCCTGCTTGCCTAGCTGCTCATCTGGGGGTTATCCAGATCTGGTTATCTCGTCTGGTTCTTGTCCAGTCTGCTCAGTGTTTACATGCACCGACCCACTCCATGTGCTGTTGGGTGCAACAGGCTCTGGATCCCATTTTGATCTTTTGCTTTTGAAGTGTTTGGAGTAAGAGATCAGTGTGATGCAGCCCATTGTAGTGTTTCATAACAGGAAACACAAGCATGTGCATTGCATGGCAAAAGGGTGTGTTTGAGGGTGTTGAGTCTCTAGGGACAGGATTAGAAGAGTGGCTAGGGCAGGGGGTGACAACCTTGGCATTATGCACATCCAGGTGGATATTTTAGCAAACCATCCTGTCATGGATGTGTCCAGGAATCCTCATGCAGGGAAAGAAGGGAGAGTGTCAAGAGGGTGGAATGGAGCCGGGCTGTGCTTGGTGGTGCCGAGCAACAGGACAAGAGGTAACAGAAATGGATGCCCAGGAAGTTCCACCTCAACACGAGGAAGAACTTCTTTCCTGTGCAGTGAACAGATTGCGCAGAGAGGCTGAGGGGTTCCCCTCACTGGAGATATTCCAGAACCATCTGGATGCAATCCTGGGCCATGTGCTCTGCTTGAGCAGGGAGGCTGGGCCAGATGAGCCACTGTGGTCCCGTCTGAGCTGACCCATTGTGTGACTCTGAGCTGGGTCATCCCAGAGAGGAACCTGAGGCCAACCAGCAGGCAGGTCTGTAGGTAGGGATGCAATGTGGCTGAGCAGTAGAAACTGCCACAGAGCAGCACCAGGAGTGAACTGAATTTCCAGGGCAGGTACCGCAGGACTGCTTCCATCAGGGTGCACAGTCTGGTCTCAGAAATATTCACAGTCTTCACAGAATCATAGAATATCCTCTCTAGATCACAGTACTTTATATAGGCAAATATAAAGCGAAGTTCTACCCCCAGCTTTAGGCTTGCAGTATGAGGTAAATTTTCATTTTATTTCCATTATTTTTATTAGATTGAGTTAATCAGATTGAAATGTTTGCGTATGTTGCTCTGACAAGGACAAATTTCTAGCATAATAAAATGCAACAGAATCAGGTTTTCCTATGAGAGAAAGCCTTAAGACTTGGTTGTTTTCTTTCCTTTTATACTTTGAACATTTGTTGTCATTTACATAACTCCCAATTTTGAATAGGAACAGCTTATCTATTTTAATGTATCATGTTAAGTGTTTAAACAACTGTGATCAGGGGAAAGCTCAATGTTTATGCACTGATGCTAAAGCCTTTAAACCAGACGAAAACTTTCTTATCTACACCCTAAAAGTGTAGTAACAAAACACGGGACTCTCACCCTTGTAACACTCCTAGCCACACACAAATCCTCACAATACCACACAAACAATTCCGATACCACTGATTTGGTTAAGTCTCAGCATCATGTATCAGAGCTGTCCAGCTGAAGAGGTAAAGATATTTGGGATAAAGAAGGAGGTGGGAACTGTGCTGGAAAACCATTTCAGAGGGACTCCATGTCCCTTGGAAGAGGAGATGAGGACACTGGATGAGGGAGAAGAAACTGAGAAGTCCTAGATCTCCTGCTGGTTAAAGAGGGCAGGAAGAGAAAACAAAGTAGACAATCTAGAGGGAGATCTTCAAGGTTTTGCCGGAAAACATCTGGTACTGGCTGCTCTGTACCCCTGCTGTAATGAAGAATGCTGTATTCACTTTAGCATCCCCTGTATTTCTTATTCTTTAATGATCCTTCATCTTCTTTCATGCTGTTTGTATAATTTTCTATTTTATGAAATAAATGGGGTGTGGTGCATGCAGACATAAGGCTCTTCTTTTAGGTTCAAAAGCTGAAAAGACATTTTGCTGCTTGACCTTTCCCCTGCCTGGCAGCAAAACTAACAAGGCTGGGAAGCAGGATTCCCTCTTTAAGCTTTTCTTTAGTAATGCAGCAGGTCCATGTTACAGAGCCCAAGAAATGTGCATACAAAACACACCTCTGAACCCATCTATGCAAGAGGTTTGGTACATGAAATCTTTAGCATCTCTGAACCTCCATGGCACACAAACATGATATGACTGTTTTTACAGTGTGATATTTAATCAAGAGCTAGAAGACACTGTACACATCTTCTTCCCCTAAGATTGGATTTAATGATGAAGAAGCTTTGACTGTATGTTCTTTCCAGGAGCTGCTGACATTGTTTTAGTGACCTTAACCTCATGAGTCTCAAATAGCTTTTCTGAAGTTATTATTAATGTAAAAGTTCCTCTATTTTATCAGTTGTAGCTTTTCTGTAAATTTCCTACGGTCTTAACTATGAGCTTCAGATTTTTACATGTCTCCTGTAAGTAACAACAACGTCCTAGAAAGTCCTTTCATAATAAACGCATTAATATGAAGCAGCTTTCATTTCTGCTTAATAAACTGTTTTGTTCAGGTACCTTTTATATCACTTTTGTTTCTCTGAGATGATAAATTACAAAGATGGAAAATGTGTGTCTTGGCCTTTTTCCAAATTATTAATCAATTCTCTTTCTACTGCAAAACAAAAATGTGAGCTTTCATATTGCACATAATAAATTAAGCCCTATTTGACAGATAAATCCTCTCTTTCTACCCACAAGCCCACACAATATATATTCCAAACTTTGGCTCAGACCTAATGCTCTTTTTCTGTTCCTGGAAGGAAGAAGACAGTTGAAGGTGACCTCAAATCATGTTTGACCCACCCTTGCTCTGTCTGGTGAGAACCCTGTAGCAGAGAATAGTAGAAAAATTACTTTGAAGAGCTCAGGGTGAGAACACTCTGTGGGCTGCAGGGCCAGCACAGCACAGCTGGAACTGCAGGGCATGGCTGTGCCATTTTGAGCATAGAAACATAAAATGATAGAATGGCCTGTGTTGGAAGGGACCCCAAATATCATCCAGTTTCCACCCCGTGCTGTGGGTAGGGACACCTTCCACTAGACCAGGTGGCTCCAAGTCCCATCCAACCTGGTTTAAATACTTCCAGGGATGGGGCAGCCACAGCTTCTCTGGGGAACCTGGGCCAGGGCCTCACCATGCGTATCTTATATTCTTCCTAATCTCTAATCTAAAGCTACTCTCTGTGGGTTTGAAACCATTCCCCTTGTCCTGTCACTCCACGCCCTTCTAAATAGTCTCTCTCCATCTTTCTTGTACCTTCCCTTCAGGTACTGGAAGAGGCATCTACATCACCCTGAAGCTTCTCTTCTCCAGGCTGAGCAATCCTAATTCTCTCAGCCTTTCCTGGAGACCTGCTCCAGTCCTCTGATCAACTTAGTAGGCTGAACACAGGACATGGGACAAGGGGAGTGACTTCATGTTGTCCATCTCACCACACAAATACAGTAACATGCAAGAAGTGCAAGAACCCAGGGTAACCCTGAGATAAAAAATCCCCTGCATGAAACCTCCTGCCAGACTAACGGGGTGCACATACACATCTGCACTGCTGAAATCTAATTCAGAGCAGGAAACTGACCCTTTAATTTGGTTCTGCCTAAGCAAATCAACTCTCCAGCTGAAGTCAGTAATATTTATCACAAAAACATCTGACTTCATGCATCCAAACGTAACAAACCCATCACACCTACCCTGGAATCAGGATTCTGTCAGACTATGGGGGTTTGCTTGCACTTATGTCTAGTTTTGTCCCAGCCCCTGAATAAGTTTGTTGTCCATACAAACCAAGCATTTTAATACTCCTTAATACTCACTAAACCAAAGGAAACTAATGATTCTTACTGCTGTGTGGAGAGCTTGCATACAAAAAGACAGAGACATAGAGAATCTACTGAGTTAATAGCCATCATTTCCTACAAGTGGGGCTTCTCCAGTCCTCAGAAATTTCTCTTCTGTGTGATTTACCTGAAAAGATGTCTGTTTATCTGTATTGGCAGGCTGGAAGGTCACAGTTCAGCTGTACTAACAAAGTTGTATGTTTAGGCATTTCAGATCAAGGATGAATGTCATTTGCTATCTAGTTTCCAAAGCTTCCTTAAATGTCTCTTCTGTTTCTTATCAGCAGGGATTCAACAACAAAAGCTTTCTACTTATGTGTCATTTTACATTTAATGGGATTAGCTGTACTTCTCTTGCGTATTTCCTGCATCTTTAATTGAATGCTTCAAATTTGTTTGTTAAACTTAGAGGAAAATTCAAATAAAACAAACCCCCTGGTTATATTTATAACACTAAATTTAAAACATTACACTTCTTTTCTTCATACAGCTAGACAGGGGGGTTGCCAGAGTTCATACATAAAAGCCCAGAGTCTGGTCATTTCCTGGGGTAATTTATAAGATTCCTTTGGACCTTTTCTTTTATTCTCCAGAAATACTTCAGAGTTCGTGTTCAATGACCAAATAATTAAATTTTTAAATGCTTGCATGCAGCAGAACCCAAAATCTAGGCTGCACCTGCAGGTCCTGATGCTTCTTTGCCTGTGCGTCTGCAAGCTAAAACGGGAGATGAACTTTTCACCCCGTCCCTTTCCTACTCTCACCGAAATACAAATGTCTCAGTAGACTTTAAATGGAACCCAGACCAGCAGAGACTCTGCACTGAGTAGGTCACATATTTAGCTGGCATGAAAAGACTTCTAGGCTGTCTTTCAAAGTACTTCTTTTTCCATCCCATGACTGCTGTCTGAAGTGCACAGGCAGACTTCACAGAAAACAACCTCCATATCCTCAAATAACCTATCTGAAAGCTGGAGGGAATAGAGTATGGTGCACACCTAATGTTTTTTCTCTTCCAGAGGCATTTAATGGTCATGTACTGTAGGCCTCTACGTCTCACAGGACTTGAAAAACATGAAAACCCCAGTTAATAGGCACTGGTTCAACAAGCCCTAATTGCTCTGAAACACCTGATTTCCTACACAGTGTCAGATATAGAGGGTCATGTTTGCCCAGAGAAGCTGTGGCTGCTCCTGGATCCCTGGAAGTGTCCAAGGCCAGGCTGGATGGGGCTTGTAGCACCCTGGGATACTGGAAGGTGCCCCTGCTCATGGCAGGGTTGGAACTGGATGAGCTTTAAGGTCCCTTCCAACCCAATGCATTTCAGGATTCTGGGTGGATGTCATAGTCTCCAAGATTCCAGAAAGGGAGCAGGCTGCAGGTGAGCTGTGTGCCCTCAGGGTTCCTCTCCTGCCTGCTCCAGGCAGTCCTGCTCTCAGCACAGAGGTTTTTCAGAGGTACCCATTCTCAGACACCAGGAACCAGGCCCCTAAAATTTAACCTGTAGTAACTGTAGGCACCTACATCTCTTTTTCTCACAGAGTTAGACACCCCTTCCCTAAATCCAGCCACCAGAAATGTAGGCATCCAATCTACCATGTCTAATTTCATTCATGCTGTGGTCTATAAACAGACAGGCACCCTGAGAAGGCAGTAAAAGCCACCTGGTTTAAATGCTTGGTTTAAGAGGTATTGGAGACCTTATCACTCTGGAGACTTTCTTGCTTTCTACAACTCACTGAGAGGAGGTTGTAGCCAGGTGGGGATCAATCTCTGTGGCAGCCAGTGGCAGGACAAGAGGACATGGCCTTAAGCTGCACCAGGAGAGATTCAGGTTGGACATCAGGAAGAATTTTTTCACAGAAAGGGCTGTCAAGCATTGGGAGAAGCTGCTCAGAGAGATGGTGGAGTCCCCATTCCTGGTGGTGTTGAAGAAATGACTGGACATGGCACTCAGTGCTCTGCTCTGGTTGACAAGGTGATCAGTCAAAGGTTGGACTTGATCTTGGAGGTGTTTTCCAACCTAAATGATTCTGTTAAAAAAAAAAAAATTCCAGATTTTCTTTGTTCTTCTCCTCTCTCTACTGGAGACAGCTAACTTTTGGGTAGCTAGTGAAAAAGGAGCTGAATTCTACCCTCAAGAGCCAGGTAAGCAGCACCATGGCTCAGCAGGTGTTGTACTAATGACCATGCCAGAGTATTTTGGAAAAAAGAAGAAGTTTGAAACTAATCTCTTTAAACGGTGGCAGCCACAAAAAATCCTGTGCAACTGTTTGCAACTTCCTCAGCCCTAATCCTTTCACGGGATTTTCACTTAGATAGGCATTGGTATCTTCTGTCCAAAAATGCCTGAGGAAGTACAGCCAAATTCCTAAGGTTTCTGCATTTCCACCCCTTAAAAGGCCACATTTTAGTTATGACAGCAATGACACCAGGACAGCTCAGAACCTCTGGTGCAGAACTCTGAAGTACAGGTCTGTCACTGAGATTTAAGGTGCTGTCTTTTCAGACGTGGAATTTGCAAATTCACTCAATTGAAGGGCTGGCTTTCACCAGCTTGTAAAACCATCCAAGCTGAAAGGTAATGCTGAGCAATGGGTACAAACAGTCTGAAATTGAGATGTCTCATAAATTTGGGGCAAAATGTCTGCTCACAGAACATGCCATCACTCAGCCCAGGAATCAATATCCCATCAGGTCTGGGCTATCTCATCAGGCCTGCAGCTTGTATCTCACTGACGTTTTTCTCGCTTTTGGGGAGGCCACATGGTTTTCCCCTGACCCTGTATAGCCCCACAGCTCCAATCTGGTGTTTACTGAGAACAGGTGGTGCTCACTTCCCATAATGCGAGCTGCCCATATATCCTGAGTGTCAGGAACATCGTCTCTCCCTCCTATGCCTCTGCTGCTTTCTCAAAGAACCTTTGTCAGAAGAGGGCTAACTCATGTTAGAACAGATGTGCCCCTGCTCAAGGGGGAGAAGAGGAAAGCATTTCTGTGCAGCTCTGTCTGCCTGCAGAGACATCTTTGACTGTGTGGCATGCTCAGCCAAGACAGCAGCTTGTTTTCCCTCTGTTCCACCCTCCCCACTCACCACTTTGTCCCTGCCTTTAAAATTTTGGTAGCTCATGGAATTAGAAAATACTTTAGATAAAAGCTTTCAATCGAAACTTCCATTAATATTAAATATAAAGGAAATATTTTTCAGTGCTCTTTTTCTAGATAGCAGAACATGCAGGCTAAAGCCACTGTAAGACTCGGAATACCCCATCATTAATCACAGCCCCTTCTGTCCGCAGGTCAAAGCAGCAAAACACATTAATTAAATGAATTTGTTTAAAACTGAGATGAGGCAATAAGCAGGAAGCAAATTGCAGGGAAAGCTAGTCATTAACCTGATTTCTCTCTTCCCTGCCTCCTCCGCTGATGCTGTACTGACTGCAGCTTCTGCCTCTGGCAGGCTTAATGAATATTCACCATGATAAAGAGTCTGAAACAGCACATCCAATGCAAACATCGTGCACAGAAAAACCCTCTCTGTGTCATTTGGAGGATCTCTGCGGACATTCTGGCTTCACTGATCATCCCTAAGCCTTTTTGGGATTAAAAAGCCCATTTAATCTTTCTCTTTTTTTCTGAAAAATAAAACAAACCAAAAACTCAATCCTACA
>VWZU01003335.1:57465-96319 GCA_013397095.1 Sterrhoptilus dennistouni
AAAAAAAAAGGCAGCGAATAAAAATCCATCATCAGCATGATAAGACGACAGAAATAGAACTGAAAGACAAAAAAGCTGTTCAATCAGAACAAAACTGAAGTAGTTTAACTATCCCTTTGCCAAACAATCCCAGCCATCTCTAATAACTTCTTCAAATTGGAATATTAAACAAAAATCCAAATAATTCTCACCCTCTGCCCTCCCATCTCTTTGACCTGCTCTGCATTAATGAACCAGGAGGAATGAACAAAATGGAAACTTGTCCCCACCAAGGAGCCTGTAGCTTTAATCCGGTGCTTGGGTTTAAAGTCAGTACCATTAAAGAGGGTAATTATAGCACACATGTTGTGGGAGATTTGTAACCCCCCAGTGCTCCAACATCCAGCACAAAGCAGGGGGTGGGCACTGAGGTCACTTCCAGCTCACACTGTCCACGCTGACACCAACAATTAATTCAAACAGAGATTATTTACCTCATTATAAAAAACCAATCTTACATAGCTGCATTAAAGGAATTGTCTCAGCTATCCAATAGCTCTGCCAGCACACTTTGAGATATGTGAAAGCATAATTTGATTTGCCTGCTACCACAGCCTGCTGTGGCCAGAGCACAGCCCAGGGTAAATGGCTTCCCGCAGCTGCTGAGGGAGCAAACAGAGCATGGGCTCTGCAACCCCTCTCACTCTTCTTTGGCTAAAAAGCGCTTTTATTCCCATAAAAATTCCGACTTTTTCAGGTAATATCCTTCTACTGCTGTACTTGTGCCCAGCCCTGCTCCCACAGGTGGAATTTTAACCCTTCCTCCCCAAACTGAGGGTTAATCTGCTGCATCCCTGAGACTGCATGTGCACACAGCCAGGGTGCTCCTTATCATCTTTTTATCTCTAATTGAATGTTGGGCCTGGGGGGATGCAGCATTGAATGTTTGTGTCGAATGATTGGAGATTGGAGAGACATTACTCCTGCAATATTAAAAAAATACATTTGGGGGGGTATTTTCCTATGTCTGCAGGCTCACAGTGTTTGTTTTCAAGAGTTCATAGCTGAAAACAGAGCTCCCCCCCAAAAAAAAAAAAATCCAAACCCAAACCAACCAACCAATCAAAAAAAACAAAAACAAAAACAAAAAAAACAAAACCAAACCAAAACCAAAACCAAAAACAAAAACAAAACAAACAAACAAAAAAAAAACCCCGAAAAAACAACACCCAGAATTATTTTAATCTTATAAATGTGCTTTTAATGCAGTGTGGGCAGTTACAGCACCAGCCATTCTGCCTTGTTTTAATGCAAGCAGTAAGGTGAAGGGCAGTGAATAATGCAGGAAAATTGAAATTGGAGCTGGGGGGAACTGCTCTGCCCTTCAGTACCTGGGAAGGGTGTGGGCAGTGCCTGAGGACAATGTTCCCCTGAGATCTGTGGTGGGTTGGTCTGGATACCACAAAGGAAAGGCTTTTTTTGCTATCATGTCAAACCAGGTGCTATGTAGCCTAAATGCCCTAATTAAATGTCCTTAAATGCCCTAAACTGAATGACTAGAGCAGCAAGCAGCAGCCCAGACCTCTGCTGAAGGCTGATTTCAGAAGTGCTTGGTAACACATCCCAAAAAGATGGACTTTGAGTCAGATCTTCAAAGATCTTCAGCTTTGTGGCTCACGTCTTTTGTATGTGACCAGGAGTGGGGATGGCACTCGAACCATTTTCAGGAGGCTGTTGCTGTGGGTGGGGTTTGCCTCTGTTACATAAGGACATGAAATATTGTAAAGACAGCAAAAAACATTGCAGAAAACAAAGCCCTGAATTTCGGGAGGACAAAACGTGTCTGTGCACTGCTTAAATTATATTATGGAAAGCCAATTCTGGTTACTGTCTTCTGTCAAATTTAAATTAAAAAAAAACAAATCTAACATACAAGTTCTTTTATGTGACAGACAACGGGCTCACTGAGCATCATAAATCCTGCTGTGAGGGTGAAAAGGAGGAAGCATTTCCTGGCTGCTGCTGGAGCCTGTAATAGTGCCCTGCAGCCAGCCAGCCCCCTCCTCCCCTTGCTCTCTGCTGGATGTGCTGCTGAACTGAATCCAGAGCACAGACGTGCTTTTTTTTCCAGGCATCTCCTGCCACTGGAGGCCACTCTGCTTCTATGGGGTGATTCAGGATCCACCTGGACTCCTGCCTACAGCCACCTTCTGCCCTAGCACCCATCTCAAAGCCCGGCTGTGATTGATCCCCAAAGAAGGAATATCTCAGGTTACTTAAAAGGAAGGAAGACAGGATTAAATGTTCTAGTACTGGATTTCTATTTACAAGGGCCTGGAGTGGCAGGACAAGGGTAATGGCTTCAAACTGACAGAGAATAGGTTTAGATTTGATATTAGAAAAGAATCCTTTACTGTGAAGGTGGGCAGGCCCTGGCACAGGGTGCCCAGAGCAGCTGTGGCTGCCCCTGGATCCCTGGAGGTGTCCAAGGCCAGGCTGGATGGAGCTCTGAGCAGCCTGGGACAGTGGAATGTGTCCTGCCCACTGCAGGGGGAGTGGGAACAAGATCTTTAAGGTCCTTTCCAACTCAGGCCATTCCATGACTCTGTGATTCTCTGATTTCCTGGACAGGCTTAGATTGGGGCTTTTTGTGTCCATCTTGGGGAGTGACCCCTGTTAAAAGAATTGACGTGAATTCAGTCCCTCCCTCCTGCTTCCCCTCAACAAAACTTTATCAATTAACAGTCTCTATGCTCTGAAAACCTTCCACAGGTACCCTCACCTGAGCACAGTGCCCATTACTACACAAATAGTAATGTAACAAAGGTGCACAAACAGCAGAGTCCAGCACAGCCCCCAAAACCAAGTGGGAGAGTCAAGAGAGAATCCCCAGTACTTAACTGAGCACAATTAATAGAAAGACAGTAACTATGGAAACATGAAGCATCAATTTTAGCCTTTCAAAGCAGAATCTAATTTTAACCAACTAATTGGGTGCTTGAAGTGGTAGTGAAAGAAAAAGGGACACATTTTTGTCAGTGATCTTAGAGGCATCTATTTTAAACATGAATGAATGTGTAAGCTTCGCCATTTGGAGAGGATAGGATAGTAATGGAGCTGGGAGACATGAGAAATGGTCTTAGAGATAATTCTTTCTTTTCTTTCTTTCTTTCTTTCTTTCTTTCTTTCTTTCTTTCTTTCTTTCTTTCTTTCTTTCCTTCCTTCCTTCCTTCCTTCCTTCCTTCCTTCCTTCCTTCCTTCCTTCCTTCCTTCCTTCTTTCTTTCCTTCTTTCCTTCTTTCTTTCTATCCTCTGTGTTTAACTTACAGACTTCAATCATTCCTCTTGGGCTCTCACCCCAGCAGCCCAACCCACTGCAATCTCCAGGCCAGATGATTACAGAGTAAAGCTTTCTGCTTTGATATTCTTTTAAAAAAACCCCAAACACACAAAGCTTCAGACAGTGGGAAATGCAGTTCTTTGTCTCTCAGAGGCTGGAGGTGGCTCAGAACCTCAGAGCTGACACCTGTTCCCTGGCTCCCTCTGGCTCTGATCTCAAATAAAGGGATAATTTTACCAGTAGTTTACGGATGAAACCTGAAACTGGTCTTTTCTCTATTTATGAAGGAGAATAAAGGGTACTATTAATTTTTAATTTAGTTTGATTGTGTTATCCCCAGCTGATTTCATAATACTAAAAGTAAACTATATCATACAGATAAACAAAATTAATTTAGACCTACAAAATCCTTTAGCTGACCTACTTTGACTAGTTCATCACTAAACCTCTGCAAACTTCTCCTCTGAAAGCCAATTAACTAAATACTAACCAATGCCTATTTTGATTCCCTCCAACGTGGCTGTTAGCCAGCAACCTGCCCTAAAAGATGTCTGTCACTGTAATATCTTCCACAAAATGGGGCTGTAAAACTGAAGACATCAAAGGCCTCAAAACAGACTCTGGCAGTCACAGCACTCTTTCCCTTCCACAATATATATGTCATATTAGCAGCTTCCTATCATCTCCTGTTAGCATCACATCCCATTATTATCCCTTTTTACTGATATGGGATGAATGGAGCTAATAATATTCCACATCAGTTAAAAAGGAATCTTAATTAAATGTGATGACTAAGTGCTAATACAATATGATAAGCCCCCTGGATAAGCACGCTACATAATTTCTCTCTTTTTCAGAATCCTTTAAACATTCTTCGAGAAGAAAATGGAGGTGACCTTGCAAAGACTCCCCACACCCCTTCTCCTACTGCAGAAATAGTTTTGCTCTTTCAAGTGCTTGCAAGGCCCACATTTGGAGGATTTTTTTCTCAAGGGGTAGGTAAATCCAGGTGTTATGATAATTGAGAATTATCTGGGCCTTTAACTCTTTAAAGCGGATTTTTTGGTGCTGATGGGATGAACCTGCCTGTCTTCTCTGGAAGTCTGGACCTGTTGGACCAGGGAGCCAAACCTCCTGTTTGTCTTCTGCTGCAGCTAAAGGTGTCCTCTCAAAACTGAACCATATGATGAATTCGTTTTTCAAAGCATTTTTATAAATGTAATTCTGCATGCAAATGTACCAAATATCAAACCCCAGCTTCGGATGGTTGTTAAAATCCCATTTAAATGTGTTTATGAACCTCCTAGCTTGGTCAGTTACTCTACTTGGTCACACAAACTGAAATCACAAACTGCTGGGTGATGTGCTGTAAAGGCCACATAATACTGAAATAAAATAAACTTAATGAAAAGAAAACTTGAGGGGGGATGATACACAGCTAGGGAATATTAAGGTACATTTACCTAAGTAAAGCTAAGATCAAATTTGGCAGTTGCTCAAAATGGATTTTGCAAAAGGCACTTTAACAGCTGCAGCTGCCTCTGTGACTTGTCTCTTAGACTACACCTTCTTAAATATTCATCAGATGGTGAGTATTAATTCTGGGAGGCTCTTTGAAGTCTAATACACAAAAAAATGGGTAGAACTATCTCACTTCATCACTATAACCATTTCAGAACAGACCACTCATAATCCCAGTGTAAAAGTTAGTAAATTATATGCTTTGTATTTCAATATTTTGATTTTAGTTTTATATCCCCAGTCATGCATCAAGGCAAGAATTGTTCCCTCAATGGAACAATTGGAGAAAAGGCTCAGACTTATCCTTCCACATAAAATGATGCTTTACATTAAACACTGCTCATTTGTTAATGAACTCTCTTTCAAGAAAGGCTCAAATAGTTGTAGTAAAACATTCAAAACTTATTTATTTAATATTTCTTCCATTTCACTTTTCTGAAGGAAATATTAAAAATGGAAGAACTGGCTTGATATGAACAGGAAGATCAAATCTGGGAAATTAATTATTACACATTGATTGTAATGGATGTAAAATGGGTATCTGAGAGCAAAGAAGGGGAAATTAACTTTGTTTCCTCATTATTGCTTAATGGAGGCTGACTTAGGAAAAAATCCTACCCTGGTTAAATTGGAGAAAATTTCTTTTACTTGTGATCCGTTTAAATGAATAGGCAGGGAAAAAAAAATCAAGGACAGACTGTATCTGGATTGACAGCATAGTTATTTTCCTTCCAGGAAATGTGTCATATGCTCAGGTAACTAGGACGAGCTGTCAAAGAATAGAAACATTTAAAAATCTTAGTGTTCATACAGGCTAAAAGGTGATGTTATTGCTTCTTGAATCTTCACTTCAAAGAGAATTTTAATTTGCCATCTGGTGGAATCCACCTGTAGAATATTTTAAAACTATTTTAAGACTGAATTAAACTTTACACTTTCATTTTCCTGTTGTAATTGTGTGTATTACATGTGTCCACACTAATACAAAACTGGGTCATTTGTTTTGAGTTTCTGCAATTCTTGAGGTGGTGACTGACTTCTAAATTTTACACAACAGAGTCTACTTTCCCAATATCTTTTTAGTCCCACCACTACCAGGTGATGTGATGGAGGAAAGGGCATCTTACTTTATCAACCCTGTATCTGGAAGTAGCTGTGTGGGTGCTGTCACAGAATTTTTTAGGATTGGAAGGGACCTCTGGAGACCATCCACCTCAACCCCCCTGCCAAGGCAGCAGCACCTGAAGCAGGTGACACAGGAACATGTCCAGGTGAGGTTGGAATGTTTCCAGAGAGGGAGACTCCCTGACCTCCATGAGCAGCCTGTTCCACTGTTCTGCCACCTTAATGTAATGAAGTTCTTCCTCATGTTGAGCTGATACTTCTTGTGGTTTAGTTTATGGCCATTGCTCCTTGTCCTGTCACTGGGCACCACTGAAAAGAGTCTGGCACCATCCTCTGACATCCCTTGGAGATATTTATGTGCATCAATGAGATCCCCTCTCAGTCTTCTCCTGACTAAACAGGCCCAGCTTCTGCAGTCTCTCCTTATCAAAGTGATGCTCCAGACCCTTCATCATCTTTGTGGCCTCCACTGGACCCTCTCCAGTGGCTCCTTGCTTTTCTTGGACTATGGAGTCAGGTCTCAGCTTTGATGTCTGAGTTGGCAACTGCACTGCAAAGGTGAAGACTGGCACATTGTCAGAAGGGGAGCACAAAGCCAAAAATGCTTCATCCTCACACTGTGCAACCTGACAGTTCCATAAAAAATGGATTTTTTTTTCAGCTATTTCAATATATTCTCTCACTGGAAAGGGAAGGGAAAATTTTTAAAAAAACCCAAAACTTCTGCAGCCAAATTGCCTGGACAGCAGCAAGAGCTGCCACTCATTAATCCTGATGTGCCCTGGCCCACTGAGCTCTAGGTGTAAATGGCTGCAACCCTTAAATTGCTTCATATGCTCTCTATGATCCACAACTGCAGCACCAAACATCACTTAAATGTATTCCCTTTCCACCAGACTTGAAGAAGAAATAGCTCGGGGTAGCCAGCGGAAACACAGACCATTACAACAAGGAGAAAAAAGCTCTATTTATATCCCTTCCTGCTGACACATGGAATAGCACACACTTCATTCAAGCATACACGCAGCTGCTCAGTGGCTGGAACTTCTGCAGCGGCTTCGAGGCTCGAGGAAGTGCAGTCAAAGCAGATATTCTCTGTACTGAGGAGGAGAGACAGCAAAAGGATGCTTTGAAATGCTCTGGTTGATCTAGTTCATCCTACTCACCAGGGAGGCACACAATTTCATATTCAAAAACACGTGTGCATATCTCCTGAAACTAGCACGAATATTTAATACCCCTTCTTGCAAAAACAAGATAATTATGCCTGCAGATCTTCCACAAGCAGCTATGGACCATTTTTGCCTCAGCAATCACCCAATTTGCATCTCTCTCGAAACAACTCAGTGAACAGGCAAACAGATTTTTATCTCTGTGCTTGAGCCGATCTGCCAATTTCTTTAAGTGTCAGTCTTCAGGCAGGGACAATACCTGGAGAAAGGACAAGTACTTAGGCTCAAGAGCAAATATCAGAGAGAGACCCTTCATCAGGAACTGTAGTGATAGGGCAAAGGGGAACGGATTAAATCTGAAATAGGGGGAAATTAGGTTACAGGAGAAACTCTTCTCTGTGAGGGAGGGCAGGCCCTGGCACAGGGTGCCCGGAGAGGCTGTGGGTGCCCCTAGATCCCTGGAAGTGTCCAAGGCCAGGTTGGACACTGGGGCTTGGAGCAGCCTGGGACAGTGGAAGGTCTCTGCCCATGGCAGGGGGTTTGGAACTGGATGAGCTTTAGGTCCTTTCCAACCCAAACCATTCTGTGATTCTATGCTTCTACTGATATGAGGCATACAACTTTTCATATCTGAGAGAATCAATTGACAAAAATTAATTATGATGGCTTAACTCTCTTTTTTTTGCAGGACCCAGAGCTTTTTCTTGCCACATATTTTTTAGAGATACGAACACAACTTAAAGAAAGAAGTGAGAGGGAAAGCCAATAATATGACAACAAAACAACTGTTTGCAGCTACTGAAAATATTGTGTTAACTGCTCAGCTGCTCTCTTCAGGGCCTCAGACTTTGACCAAAATATAGCAAGTGGTGCTAAGTGGGGTGGCTTCACCCTTACTAAGGAAGCTCAGATAAACTCATTAATCCAAGGACATAGCAGGAATCTTCTGTTTCTCCTTCCACCCCAACTCTCCTGTTTGTACAAATATGTCTGCAACTGCATCCAGACCTGCAGAGCTTTCTTAAGGCAGAACCCACTCTTCCCCCTCTATAAATAACTTAGGAATCAGTTCATACTCCTCCCAAATATTGGTCCCACTCCTGCCTGCAGCTTTGATTTCATGCCTGTCTTCAGAAGCCAGAGTGAATCACCCATTTCCTGCCTCCTAATCCTCACTCTATCACAAAGCTCTGCAGGTTTTCTGCTGCTCCTCCAGGTAATTCTGCTTTGGGCTCAGTAAGAAAAGCTACATTAAGATAGAAAAACGCTGAGCAGGTGGCAGTACCATAGTCTAACACAGAGAGAAAGGAATCGAGCTTGTTCCCTCGTGGCTGTTGTATTTTAAACACAATTAAATAATGAAAGAGCATAAATTACAGCCTGGATTTTCTCATGTAGTTTTTCTCCCCATGTGGGGTGGAAAACTCTATGTGGGATTTTAGTGTCTCCAGTCTTTGAAATGTGGAATCTTGTCATATCCGTTCAACCTTGACAGGTCACTTTATTTTAAAAGTATCAGCAGTTTTGTGAGAATCTCAGGTTTCATCTGGGAATAAAGAAACACCAAACCTTAAAAAAGTGAATTTTGGCTGTTAACACACCAGAAAGCAAACCAAAGGAAGTCACTTGAGGCTGAAGCTTTGAATGTTTGGGATTGGCAGCATAGGACTGACCCAATGCAATTTCATGGCCTGTTTATCCATCCTGTTCTCTACACCATCATGCCTTTAATAACAGGTGCTTTCCCTTACCCAGGCATCTGTGACAAAGAGTACATGCTGCAGAGAAAGCAACTGCCTTCATAAATCTAATTCCAGTCAATGAAGAGTTTGTGTCTGAGAATCACAGAACTGCGTAATCAATAATCATGGTCTGCAAGACAGAAAAATATCTTCCGATGGCTTCCTTCAAAGCTGTGCACCAGATTCTGAATTCTTTTTCAGTATTTCAGGATTATGCAGCTTCCCTAAAGGCTGTGTGGACCAACACTGTTATCCTGCATAACTCTATCTGGCACTTGACCTGAATATGTTTCTCCCGATTAGGCAGTGACATTCTCATCTGGAAACTCTGTTTGTACATTCAAATTGTTGTCTCAGCATAAAGGTGCGCTGGAGTTATTCTGAAAACCCAGATGTGTGGCACTATCTGTATTTAAAAAACTTTATTAGTTAGCACAATTTGGAAGCTTTCACTTCCAGATTCCAGACACGGCTGCCCCTTATTTCTCCCAGGACACGTGTTATGAAGTGATGAGTCTCTGTCAAGTGGTGGTGCCACCCTCAGCAGAGAAAGAAAGACTTATTAACACCTAAATAAGAAATAGCCAGTGGCTGCTAGCCTGGATTCTTCCAGGTTGCAGATGAAGCAAGTCTGCAAAGGAGGTGGAATTTCTGCCCAGCACCTGTTCTGTGTAGCAAACAGGAGACCTCACTGCCAGGTGCAACAATTTGTTCTCTTTAACAAAAACTAAATTGACCTCAACACCCAAATATTCCACTTACCTTAATTCATGTTGTATATTTGTCATATTTGCCATGAGAATTGCACAGTCTCAGACCACATCTTCTGTATGGAAAAAAAACCCGTGCAACAGCTGCAACTTTGCAGATCAAATAAAGGCCATTCAAACCAAAACCATCTCTTGTCTCCTCAGTACCCCTGGGGAAGTAGCACTTTGTACACAGACCAGAAAGCCAAAAACTCAGCATATGGCAGAGCAGAAAGCAAGCTCTTCTCCATAAGAACAATTATTTGCCAGTTCCAAGAGTAAAACACTGAATATCTGAGCTGATCTTAACTATTAATGTAACACAGCATGTGAGTAGTTGGGTTCCCAAAAGTCACAAAATGTTCACAAAAATTAATACCACAGAATTAACACAGCTCCCCTTTTTACCAATAACTACTCAGAAGTACAAAATGCCCAGTTCTCTCATTTTGTGCATACTACATGATGGCTGCTAGAGTTTTTGAAAGCTCAAAAGCTGCTCCAGCATTACATAATCACAGAATTAAACAAAATCAAATGTATAATCTCTATGGCTCTAGAAAAAGCTGGGGCAAGGGGGGGAAGGAAGAAAAAAACCCCACAACTCTAATGATGTAGAAAGAACAAATAAGAAGTTTAATTTTTTAAAGTTAGATGATCTTTAACTACTGAGCTCTGTACATGGGGTTGGTAATAATTACTTCTCAAGGATTTTCTCAATTATAATGCTTTGCACAGCTCGAAGGAAAAGTTATTGCCATGAACTCAGAATGGCAGAGCAAATATTTAATTACTGTTTTCTCCAACTCCCAGGCTGTACCTCAACAGTAGAACCCAATGCAATCTTGCCCACTTTAGCCAGAATCTACCAGCATCTTACCTAAATCCCAAGCAGTAGTATCAAAGACTGATGAAATATTTGTGGGGAAAAAAAAATATCTTTGGCTTTCTAGGCACTGCTTATCATTTTGGAAAGACATCAACTAGGTGGGCTGATTGAGCCAAAAAAAATATATAAAATTGGGGTCTCCAATTAAGAGTCTCTTCACCACAACTTGGTTTTTTGGTTTTTAATAGGAGCAGATGCAGGTAAGATGATGACTGGTCAGCCCATGTAAGAGGAGAATAATAATCACTTGCTTGAGCAACCTCACTTTCCATGGAAAGCATGGATAAACATTCATGGAAGATTTTCCCTCATTTCCAGGACTCCAGTTGGCTACATACCCCCTACACCCACTTCTAGGTTATGATATGAGGATTTTTCTCTGGGCTTGCTATCTCTCTAAATAAATGGTAATTCAGTGACAGTGGGTGCTATTTAGATGTCTAGTTCCTCTATTGTCTGTATATACCAAGATTTTTTTTTCCAAGCCCTAATGCCCTTAAGTACTTGCTCCCAGAAATGCCTCCTAAAAGCTGAGGCAAAGACAGACAGATAGTTCAGTGTGACCTAACAGAGTCCTGGCACCACAGCCAGGAAATACTGCCTTGGGCAGGTCACTTTGTCCTCAGATGGAGGAAATAGCTGACAACTTTATCAATGGGTTGCCAGTGATGATTCTCAGCTTACCCACAAATTTTAAAAGAATTATTTAGTTGTGGATTTGTTTTCTAATTGTAAGGAAGATAACACTTCCCCTTCTTCACACTCTGTTCTTTCTACAGTGGTATTATTGCATCTGATGGCCATTCCATTTCATGAACAGTGGAAACAGTCAAACTCTGTTTTAACTCCAGCTTCCTCTTAGAAACATTCCTAGAAGATGGGGGAAGGGGAGGAAGAACACAAAGGAGTTCTCCCTTCTCTCTTGAGAATATGCTCAGGCAACACTGCAGCCACATGCAAGAGTGACTCTGCCTGCTGGGATAAATTCCAAATAACAGTCTCATGGTTAGTGGGTTTCTTCCCCACAGCCTGCACTTGCCCACCAGCCATCAAACATTAATACACCATTGGGTCACATTCTTCAATCTAGTATTGCTGCCATCAGCATTGCTGATTATATTGCAGCTGGCAGCACAATTCATCTGAAATGGAACTGGTCATTGATCAGGCTGCCCAGATGGCAGCTGAATGCCTGGCAGCTCTTTGTGGTGAGGATATCTACTGAGGCAGTCTGGGTCTGCAAAATCCTGCCATGGGTGTCCCCTTCATCCTACATATCCACATTACCAGGTGGATTCTTGTACTTGGTTTATTTAAGACTGCATGGCTTTATGGCTGCTGCCTCCAGACTTGAAGTAAACATTTTTCCATACCCAGTATCACTGCTGGTCTTTCCCAGCAAAGGGCAAAAGCTATAGTCATGGGTCTGGGCATTTTCACTTTCAGCTGCAAAACAGCATTTCCAGTAGTGATGATAAAGCTACTCGAATAACAGTGAAAAAAGAACTTGGTGAACATAGTTCAGCTGACCTCTTTAATTACTTGCTCAAGGAAATGACTAATTAAAAGTAACAAATCCCTTCTCTCCACCAGAATTTGCTTGAGCTCACAAGTTTGTGTGACCAACTGGGATGCTGCCATTGACACCACAGGAGACTAAAGGTGAACCAAAAACCCATCTCTTTTTTTCCTGATTTTTAGTTTCTTGTCTAACTGTAACTCATCTGCATTTCATCTGTAATTTCTAAATTTGATGTATCGAGTGTTGCAGTCCTATGTTCTTCAAGCAGATTTCAACATTGTAGTTCATAAATACACTTCAGACCCAACAAATTTTAGGAGAAATAATATTTTCAGGGGGTTACTATACTTCTCAACCCCCTTATCAAATGCTTTATTATTCCTAGACATAGTATCTCTTTCATTGTTTGTGTTTTACTTACTCAAACAATGAAAGTCCTCATCTTTCTTTGCTTTTCATCATCTGTTCTGATCAACTCTACAAGATCAGTTATTTCCTCTTTCTGCCTTGTTTTCACAAGTCTGATTCTCTACAAGCACAACAGTCCTTTGTTCTGAACATGCAGCTCCAGGCATTGGGTCTGTGGTATCCCCAACCCTTTTTGTGCCAGTCTGAGTTCTCAGCAGCACTAACTGAGTTGAGAATCGAGCCTACACAAGCCTCTTCAGGCAGAGCAATTCCCTGAACCAGCTAATTCTGTAGTCAGGGGAGATTTGATAGAGGACTGGAATATATGGCAGGAACTAAAAGAAAAAAAGCAAAACAAAAAAACCCTCAAGATTTCATACAACAGCCTGGATTAGAAGGGACCTTAAATCTCCTCTCATTCCAAACTCATGCCATGGGCAGGGACATCTCCATTACACCAGGTTGCTCCAAGCCCCATCCAGCCTGGCTTTGAACACTTCCAGGAAGAGACCAAGACAGGTGAAAGCTGATAGGGAACTACATAAAGCCATTTATTTAGTACACATAATCTTCCTGAAATGCATGCAAGCTCTTCCTAAAGTTGAAACACAGCTCTTTCTAGAAATTAAAATCACTTGCAGGTAGGACTACTGACATCAGGACAGAAATCAGCTTCCTTGTTTTCTTCAAACTGGTTTGTGCAGCTTCTCACCATCCTCCACCAAGGAAGGGGAAAAAAAAGAGGAACAGCAGCAAAAATCTGTCACGCTCATGATATCTGTGTGTTACAGACTAGGGATTTGTATTTTGGTTTCCTAGCAACTCTGAAGGCCAATTCAGCAGTGGTTTCATACTGAGCACCAGTTACAGGGTTGCTTCAGCTCTTCTCACAGAGAGACTTCAGAATCCTTAACTGCCTCCCTCTCTCCTTTAATGCACAAGTAAAATGCAATCTGAGGCTGACTGGTAGATTAGTAACACCTACATTTTACTTTTACCTACATTCCATCCTCTGATGATTTTTTATTCCCCATAAAAAATTATGAAGAGCTCTTAAACTAGTATTTAATCAAATTGGTCAGGGGAAAAAAAATGGAAAGGAGAATCTGCAGATTAAAATGAAGCTATCATCAAAGAAGATCAAAGCCAGAGCTGACCTCACATTATAGCTATGAAGGACTCAGATGCAGTTTCTGCAATGTGTGTTACAAAAACTTGCTATCTGTGAGTGGTAAAAGAAGAAAAACCAGGCAAGAATAATGAGGTTAATTCTAGACCTTGATGAGCACTGAGCTTTTAAAATTCTATTTGGCATACCATTTCAAGATTCATAAAAATGCACCAAAGAAATAAACACTGGGAGCATCAGGATTTATGGCTGGGAATTTATTTTCCACTGAGAAAGCTCCAAAGCTGGCAGAAATGCTCCGAGCTCTCCATCATGCTGTCTAGCCAACATGCCTCAGAGAAGATCACAAGTTGACCTGCATGGATTCAGTCTGCACGACCCACTGGCCTCCCTGCTGGGGCTGCCAATTAGTTTCAGTTGTGATAGTGTTTTCTGCGATGTGGCAATTTGCCAGCGGGGAACTGGATTAAGATCCCCAAACTACTTTACCCGTCAGCCCAGAAGTAAAACAGTTCTCTTTTCCATTTACAGGTCTTCTGGAGAGGTTCAGCTGCAGTTTGGAAGCCTGTGCACCAGGATGGAGGCACTGATTTACAGTGTTGACCAACAGAAATGTGCTTTGTTCTGTCTCCAGACTTCACAGCTGAAAATAGTTTTACTGTCTAACTAAACCATAGTTTTATTGTCTTCAGAAGGGAAAAGGCAGAGACTCAGAGCAGTCCCCAGCGTTTGTGCTCCTGGAGAAACTCTGCCACCTTTCTTGCCCCATAGAAAATCAGTTCAATTAAAAGCAAAAAGTTATGTTCCTCATGGTGATTTATTTCTCCTAACTGAAGTCTGGGAATAAATGAAGCAGATAATCTGACACTAATGTTATTAATTTATTTTAATTCTTTGGTTTGCAGATACACATGTGGGAGACTCTGCTACCTACTTAGCATAAATTTGCAGCAAGATAATAATCCACTGAGAACAGGTAATTTTCCCCGTGAAGAGATGACATTATACATGGTAACTAAAGAGAACAAATCACCTGGAAACCGAATCAGCAGGGTGGTGCTGGCCCACTCCTCTTGCTGATATGCTGCATGCTGCAGTCCCAGGTTTTTTGAAAGAATTTATCCTCTACATGTGACTGAAGACATTTGACCCCAGGCATTTGGAAAGGGCATTGTTACCATGAGAGTCTGTCTGTTTCCATTGTCAGAGGTGACAAGAGGAGTGGTCCGAAATGGTGCAGTGTGGACAATTCAGCTGCTGTCGTTATTAATTATGACCACTTCACACTACTACGGGTGTGCAAGTCGATTTACCCCTAAAATGACAAGTCTCTTGCTCCTGGAGCACACTGGACCACAAATGCAGCAGGAGACAGTGAAAAGCAGAGAGCAGGAGGGAGGAGAATGTACTTTGCAACCTCAAATCCTGCGCTGTGTTTAATGCATGGTGTTCCTTGGTAAAGAAGATTCCAGTTTGGATTTTAGTTCTTAAAAGCAAAGTTGTAAGGTCTACATGCAGGGTTTGAAGAAAAGTTGGGGAAGGAATTGTTTGTTCTTAATTTTTTGGTATTATGATAATATGTTAAATATTTATTTTGCCATTTTTCACTCATTGCCATTGGTCAAAACTCCTTTCATTTTATTCTGTCTTACAACATTTTTCCTTTAAATTTGGCTACCACATTCCAGTGATGATGTGGAACAAAAATATCATAAAATTTAATCAAAGGAACAAAAGAAGGCTCATGGCTTCCCTGATTGTTTATAAGGGTAGTCTGTGTTCTGGATTTTCAAGTGCCTCTCAATGCATTAAAAATCTGCATATGAGAAAACTGCTGAAATTACTTGAAGATCAGAGCTTGCATCTTGGAAATAACTGTTCCTTTTTCCAAGGTTTGAATAATTTAGTTAGAATTAGCCATCCGAAGGCCCAGGCACTAGGCCAAGGGGGTGTGGTTACAGGATAAGAAGGAGTAACCTGAGGCAAAATCCCATGGCCAGCTCGAGTAACCACAGGGATAAATGCAGAGAGGGAAGGGCAGAGGACCTCTCTTGCCCTTAATTGTCTAAAGTGAGCCTAAGGAGATTGGCTGCACAATTAGGGATCTAATTAGCGCCACTCCCAGCCAGGACAGCAGCCAGTTTTCCCTGTGCTTCAGTGTTATACACCTGAGGTCTGACCTGGAAATGGAGTTTGAATTCCCCTTGCAGCCCCTCAAATCCCCCCTCACTCCGTGCTACAGGACAACACAAACACCACAGGAGAGTCTGTGAACCCACTGGCACAGGATTTGCTTCTCAGGAAACAAATCCTGCTTTTTCAAAATCTCCTTTTCAGAAGAGCACAAAAAGAAGCCATGCAAGGCAGGTATGAGACAGAACTGGGATACAAACAGCAATTTGTAGAAGGGCTTGGGGTGGAAGGGGCCTTAAAGTTCATCCAGTAACAACCCCCTGCCATGGGCAGGGACACCTTCCACTACCCCAGGTTGCTCCAAGCCCATCCAGCCTGGCCTTGAACACTTCCAGGGATGGGGCAGCCACAGTGTCTCTGGGCAACTGTGTCAGTACCTCACTACGCTCACGGGGAAGAATGTCTTCTTAACCTCCAACCTAAACCTACTCTCTTTGAGGGCAATCCCCTTTGTCCTGCCACTCCACACCCTCATTCTTCTGAAGCACTTGTCCTGATCCTAGTAACCAACTCAATAAAAATATAAAAAATTTAATTTCACCATATTCAAACCACTCTTGGTTAGTTCTGTTTTAGCTCCAGTCTCCACAGCTTTGTTGTGGGATAACCTGCTGCTGTTAACTGGTTTGTTCTGGTCACCTCTTGGTATCTGAGCTCAGCACTGCAGGCTGAGTGGGGACATCCAGGCTTCACCAATCTCCTTTGTGTTTCCTGAACCTGTTTTATCCACCTGTGCAAATAGAAGCAGCACACTTTTTCTCAGCATAAACACATAGGAACAATTTCCACAAGACCACAAAGGGTTTCTGGTGTGGGCTTTTTTTCCTTCCTAATCAACCCATTTATTTTGCTAGTTGCGTGTGCATGCTAAGAGGGGATGCTTTTAGGGATGGCTGACTGTAATTATATAAGACAAGAGCAGAGAAGCTGCATTCAGATTCATTTCCTCCACAGCCAGAGCCTTGATTTTCTGAGAATTAAATCCCCATAATGAAGGGGAAGCCTTTGTGTGGTGCTATTGCTGTTTTACATCTCTCATTACACCCTCCCAGTGCACACAAGTAATGACCAAATGATTCCAGGGTTTAGTTCTAGAAGTAAAATCAGCATCTCCAGGTCATGGATGCATAAATAGCCAGAATGTGTGCTGGAAAAACATGCACATATTGCTTTCTCTGACTTGTGCAGCCCTCTTCTGTTCTGGAGTCTCAACAAAACCAGGGTACAGTCAAGAGATCAGAGAGGTTCACAAGAAACATTACAGAATCATGGAATGGCTTGGGTTGGAAGAGACCTTAAAGATCATCCAGTTCCAAACCTCCTGCCATGGCCAGGGACACCTTCCACCATCCCAGGGTGCTCCATGCTCCATCCAACCTGGCCTCGAACACTTCTAAGGATGGAGATTCATAATTTCCGTGGGCAACTTGTGCCAGTGCCTCACCACCCTCAAAGGAAAGAATTTCTTCCTAATTTCTAATCTAAACCTACTGTGTCATTGTGCAGCCATTCCCCCTTGTCCTGTCACTGTGCTCCTGTAGAGAGTCTCTTTCCAATGGCCCAGAGGAACAGGAAGCAGCCTCTGATTGCCTCTTTAAAAGCAGGGCTTGGGAGCTGCTAAAGGTCAGACTTCACAGGCAAAGGGCCTGTGAGCACTGCAGGGAAACAGGAGGGTTGGAGCAATTACTGCACAGTGTTCTGGGAGTCCTGACCTAATGGACTCTGCATGGCTCAGCAGGCTGGAAAGGAGCAGGGAAGGAGAGCCCCAAAACAGCCTCACCATGCTGTTATTCTTCATTCACTCCACTGCAGTGAGAGCATTTTGGGGCAGGTGGATGCTGATCAACATCCCCATAGAGCATTCTGCAACAAGAGTAATTTTAATTTCCCTGTTTTTCCTCTTTTTAAACCAGGATAATGAACATGTCCTTTCCCTTGTGTTCCCAGACTTTGTCTGCCCTCCTCATGTCAGTGGCAAGTTCCTTAAGGCAAGGCTTGTCTTCTGCTGTTTGTGTGGGCTTTGTGCAGCACCATCTGACCTGAGAGGCACTGCCACACTGCAACATTAAGACGCTGAAGCAATGCCTGGTTACAAAAATAAACACATGAAAAATACATTTATGACCCTTGTGTACAGCAAAGTGCTGCACACAGGCAGACATCCATTAAGAGAAGATTCAATATCACAGAGGGGTCTGGACTCCCTCAACCTCTTTTCTTCTTCCACCATTTGCAGTATAAATACATTCCAGATCAGAATTTCTTAGGATTACTTAGAAATATCCTTATTTTATCCATCTATTTTCTACCAGATACTGAATTGTATATTGCAAGAGATAACTTCATCTGGGATCATAAATACCATAGGTTATTTTAACATTTACTTGAGTATATTTTCTTTTTTAAAAATCTAAACAGAATTAAATTAAGCCCACAGCAGCAGAGAAAGAGATAAAAACAACCCCCAAACCATGCACACAAAAGCAAGGCACAACAGGGAAAAAATAAGCAGCTGTAACCTCAAGTGGAAACAATTTGATTACCATCAATTCCCTGAAGTACTGACCAGATAAATACTTGTTTGGTTTATAAGTTCTGACAAGATCACAACCCAAGGTAGTTCAGTGGCAAGAGAGTGATTTTTTTTTTCTATTTATTTATTAAAACTCCTGAGAAAATAATAAAGACAGGAATCAAAATCTATGTCTTCTGTGTAGCTACAAAATATTACCAGTAGGCAGACAAGGCACACTCACTGCTATTGTTATGAAGATCACAAAGAACCATGTGCCTAAAGCAATGGACAGTGAAAAAGTATCTTAGATTTGAAAATCCAACTTTATTATATTTATAAAATAATTTCCTACCAGATGTCCCAGAACTAATCACATCATCTGGCAAATGTTATACTTGCCCCCCCCCTTTATTTTTTGCTCAGTTACGAGAAATATTTTAATTTTTAAGTGCAAATTTAACCTCCATTTTGAGGAGGCAAAAGGATTATTGTGGGAAAGGATGAATTAGGTAAACAAGGAGTTATTGCTATTAAACTTTCTCCCAGTGCCTAAATATAGAAATTATAGCCAGATAAACTGCTTACGTAAAATCTCTGTATCACTTCTTAAAATGAAGTCTGGAGCTGCAGCAGCTTTTGCCCACAGTTTCAGAAGATTTTCTTTGTGTTGTTCAGCCACAGAAAACCTCTAGCCTTTTGCCCCCTTTACTCTTATTTCATTTCTGGTTTCAGAAATCTTGCAGGTCCCCTGGGTTATTTGCATCTCAGCTGGAGCTATCAGTCCTACCTTTAAGAATCTGTATTGAAACAATCACCCCCTTTGGGGATCAGAAATTGGACTTGATCTCCAGTTGGGAAAATTCAGCAACTGGCTCCAGTCAGGGACAAATGTGGTCCTAATCCAGAGGGAAGGATGCAAATACACAAAGACTGGACTAAATTATGAGATGCACAAATGCATTCTGGGCCTAATGAGAAAGGGAAATTCTTCTCACAAATATCTGCAGCAGGTGAAATCAAGAATTATCCATAGTACATGAAGATATAAACTTTTCCAAGACCATTTTCTTTGACAGTCCAAATTAACACAAATTCTTAGTCAAAGGGACCACACAATTTAGAAGTTTCCAGCATTAACCTTTTCCAAATTCTGATGAGTCCTATCCTCTTTTTCTTACCCTGAGCCTTCAAGGACTAAGATATTAAATCTCTCACCCATGTCATCTCATTTACTTGGTACACCCTGCTGAAAAATAATGGACCCCTTGATAAAGATCACAAACAGTATTTCAGGTGAGTCATGAGGGTTTTGCAGCTAAAAGGAAAATAAATTAACAGAAAGTAAATTTAACTTTAGCCAAGTCATGACTGCAGTTTATGTATGATATCATCTATCATCCCCTCCTCTCTTTGCTCACTCAGCTGAACAGAAATCTAAACTAACCTATTAATTTACCCAGTCCTGGCTCCAAATATGGAAAGCCCAAAGTGCTGGTTCCACCACAGTTTGGATGGGGTGAGGCAGATGAGTTCCTGGTCATAACAATCATCAGATTTTAAAAAATAATGATCAGTATGTCAAGCTGCATCTGTCATAAAAATATGTATTTTTGACATGTTCTTTTGAAAAAGTAATTTTGATTTCAAAATACTTTTCTTCAGTCCAAGTAGCATTTGGAATTCTCAGTCCTCTCCAGCTTCCATCAGGCTGTCAAAATGAGAAGCATTTATCCCTGAAAAATTTAGTTCAGTATGAAATACTGAAAAGGTGATGTGGGGCCAAGCTGGTGACCTACATTTCAACACTCCTGAAATAACAATACAGAGGGGAGACAGCGGACAGATGAGCAGGAAGAGACCAAAATCATTACATAAAAGGAAAATAACAAACAAACAAACAAAAAATTGAAAGAGAGAGGTACATACTTGGCAAACCAAATAGGTTACAAGAAAGGAGTGAAAATGGAGTGAAAAACAGAAGTGGAATGCCAAAAAGCAGGAGGTATGCAGGGAATGGCCTGGGAATAAAGTGTTCTGTGGGTAGGGGCAAAACTGAGCACTGTACATCATGTTGAAGGTCTCAGCAACTGGCTGGAATTGACTTGAGAATTCAGTGACCAAAATCTAAATGTAAAATGAAAGAAAGGGATTTAGCCTTATATAGCCCTTGCAGATTATTTCTATTTCAGTTTAGGTCGTTGCACTGCATCCACACAAGTAAGCTGGCATGATTTCCTTCCCCAGACTCCCTTGAGCTGATAGATACTGCAGCTTCAAATAATTACTTCAGTGTGCATTACGGGCATGATTTTCTCCATGATTCAAGAGGCTGTGAACCAAATCTCTGTGATATTTTCCTATGAATTCTTAGGAACTGCTTAGGACCTCCATTTTGGGAATTTATTAAATCACTGATTTGAAGACTAATTTTCATGAGAAACATAAATAGGCTGCTCTGTACTTCCCCTATTCTGTTCTTTAAAATATTGCACATATCATCACAGTGTTTCTGAGACCACTAGAGATATGAATTTTACGGCTGATATTTGGCTTTCTATATATTTCTGGTTTTGAAGGTTGGAATCATGAAATTCCATAGAAAAGTAGTTATCAATTTAAAAAATAAAGAGAGGGTGTTGATATGCACAGGTGCCTTTTCTAGCTTCTTCCATTTTAAACAGCTGCAGCATTCTGCAACAAACCAAGAACCCAGTTTTGTATTCTGGGTTGCTAATTAGTTATTATCTTTTATAGCTTCAATCAATGAACTGCTAAAGCTAAGCCAGAGCAGTGCTGTTATTTGTAAATTAACCTTTAACAGTCTCAAAGAAACAGCCCTTTCAGCACCTGCACATTCTTTGCAGTGACTGCTTGATGAGTCTTAATCACACCCTTTTTCTGTAGATGAGGAAGGTCATTTGAAGAAGAACAGAAATTCACTGACATTTTAGGAAGAATTTGTCCTCTACTTACAGCCACAGTGTAAAGCTATATCATATGAAATATGTTACAACTTAGGTCTCATCACTCTCCGAGTTATTTTCTTCGGCTGTTTTTTCTTTAAACCGGATTTTTAGAAGACTAATTCAGTGGCCAGGAGCTTTGTGACAGTACTGTGGGACCCTGTGAGCTTCTGCTGTAATGCCTGCCTGATGTCAAGACCAGTGTCTGTTCTAATAGTGAGAGGCAATCCCCCCTCACACTCTTTATTCCCTCTGTGCTGATGCTGCAGGGACTCAAAGATGCAGACAATGTCAGATAGGTATTCCATGAAAAGAACAACTGCAGTGCACCTTTCTGTGCCCCTCATCACAATCTATTACCCAACCCCAGGGTGCCAATCTTCTTTCCAGTGACCTGTGCTCAGTAGTCACTTAAAAATCGACACTGTGCCATTCTCAAGGCTCTCTGCCTCCTGCAGACCTTTCTAGAATCTCTCCCAATTGTTTCTCTCTACCAGATCCTCTGTGCTCACCTTTCTATATAGGATTTTTACTGGTCTCCCTTCTCATGCCCTTAAGTTTCTCTGCTCAGATCTCTTCTCCTTGCACTATCATCCTGTATCTCATCTGGGCCCTTCTCACAGTTTCATTGGAATTAAGTATCTCTTTCAGATCTAATATTCTTATTCAGGTTGGATTTACTTGCTTGACATGCAAATTACTCTGTGAAACAGAGAACTGGGAATGGCATAACTAACAGTGGATAATTATAATGATTTTTTTCCCTATCAAGAAATTCAGACATTTTTCTTAAAATCCACACAAGAACTCCTGTCCTTTCTTCAGTTTTCCCACAGTCATTCTGTTTACAGCACCCTACCCCAAAACAGCAGTACAAAACTCACTAGGAAGACTGACTCGACTTTTCAGGAAATTTTGCTTATTTGACACATTAGCAGTTGCTTCACATTTAGTTTTCTGAATTCATAACCTATTCCGTATCATGCCCCATCAGTGGAGCTTGTCTGCATTCCAGGTGATTGCAGCAGGAACCTTCCTGTGACAGCAATACAAATTTATTCCAGAGGAACTGTAGTTCCCAGTGTAAACCCAGGGCAGTCCAGGCGTATGCGGACAAGGAATATCCCTAGCTAGCATGGCACGTGTGAGAAGGTCACAGGCAGGAAGTAAGAAACAGCAGGAAAAACTGAATAAAACAAGGAAAGTTGTGAGACGCACAAATTTCAGAGGACAATGCTGAAAGATTCAGATTTGGGGTGATGATGTGCAAAACGTTTTGTATAAAGGGACCTTATTTATCATCTTGTTCCACCCCACTGCCATGGGCAGGGACACCTTCCACTATCCCAGGTTGCTCCAAGCCCTGTCCAACCTGGCCTTGGGCACTTCCAGGGATGGGGCAACCACAGCTTCTCTGGGCACCCTGTTCCAGGGCGTCCCCACCCTCACAGAGAAAAATTTCTTCCTGCAGTGCTCCCAACCAGTCCATGATGGTCTGTTTGGTGTCTTTCTGTCCTTGGGAGAGCCCAGGCAGTGCAGACAGGCTCTGTTAAAATAATTGCACTGCATCCAACTCTGGGGCCCCAGCACAGGAAGGACATGGATCTGTTGGAGCTTTAAAAACCAGCACTACCACCTCTCCTATCCAGCTAATTCCCTGAGAAAAGGAAAAGAAATAGCAGATACATTTAGAAGAATGTTACCACAGCAAAATCAGAAGTACAAAATTAGTGTCTTTTAGGATGGCATTTGCCTAGGCAATCTTAATTCAGTCCCTTGTATTTATAAGGGTAGACACTGAAATCCTAATTTCCTGAAAGTCCATGAGTTATTTGACATGGACTTCAGAGGTGCCAGTATTTCACCCACGGCTTCACCTACACACTTAAAAATTTCAGATGCAGATTTTATCATGGGATCCTTTCATCTTTTACAGAGCTGTCTGAATGGAAGTTTTTTATTTTACCCTCTCTACATATCGTGTGTGGCCCAGTGCCTTATTTACTGCACACATATAAAGTCTACATTGAATACAGGATTTGAAATTTCTCTGACTGTTTTTCATCACAAATCCTTATTGTTCTCCTGAGCCTTACATGTGCTATGAAAGCATTTTTACACTGCTTTTGTGAAGCATTTGCATTACACCAGTTCTGTTTTGTAGATTGGAACCACCAGCACAGAGACACATAGATTTGTCTAATGCCTACTAACTCTAAGCTCTGAATTATTCATAAGTCTGATTTATTCAGAAATCATCAGTGTTTTATGTCTAGAGCAAAATTCCTGTTCATCTTAGTTTCTGTTATGAGCTCTCACCACTTTTGCCAACCAAGCTCCACTGATTCTAAGTTAGTTATCAAAAAACCAGAGTTCACTCAGGTTAGGGGTCATCTAAAGTCTGATAGAATTGCCAAAACTGCCAAAGGATGTAGAGCAGAGATGAGAAATCTGTCTTCATTCCCTGATCTTAATATATAGCATGTGGGGGACTAAAAAGATGCCCCAGAGAACTAAACTCAAAGCCAGAGGGAGTTTCAACCTTCTCATCCCACCTCACCCAGAAGTTTCCCGACTGCAAATCTACAATTGGTTGGGCTGGTGCCTAAGAAGATGCCAACACAATTTAAAAAATGCCACATCCAGATTCACTATTCTTTGCATGGATGAAATATTCAGTAAAGTTAATGAGAATGCTGTCAGTCCAATAAGGACCAGGTTTTGCATGGGTAACACATATTTGCTGAAAAACATGTGATGATGTTCGAGTTCAGCTATGTATTTGGAATTAAGGATTTACTGATTTAACACTTGACGTGTTATTACAGGTCTTGAACCAAAACCAATAAAGTAAAGAAGTGCTGAAAGAGATATCTCTGGGAAACTACAGGCAGAATTCTAAAGCAGTGGTAGTATTTTGCTAAATATATGGGTTACTGAGGCTACAAAAGCTAACACAATCATTAATCCTGAGATTTCTCCATGAAACACCTGTTTGCTGTTAAGGGTCAGGGACATCTAAAGCTTTTGGTTACAGAGGAGAATAATATTATCTGAAACCCACTAGAAAAAAAGAAGAAAGGTCTAATTAATGTAATATCAGGGTCACAAATCCCTTGGGAGTGGACAAAGACAAAACAAAATAATCTTCTTTGTGCTGGGATGCATTCATTGCACAAGTGGCTCACAAGTCGTGGAAGGAAGCAACAATAAGAGCCAAGGGTTACTGCTGCTCAAACAAAGAGATGTTCAGGTTTCCAAAGGAAGCCTAAAATTATAAGACCCAAAATAGAATAACAAGCAGAACTCCAGATAGTGGAACAGGGCTCAGGGACCCAAATGCCATTGGACCTCCTCAGATGGCAGAACCATCCTACCTTTGCACTTACATCCAGGTGCCTGGAAATTGGCAGCGCCAGCAAGGAAACATCTGGGAGAATGTTTGTGTCCATACTGAACTGAGTATAAGGCAATACACTGACTGCTCAGTCAAGGATGATCCGCACAGCCAAAAGCCTGAGGGAAGCCCTTGCAAAGGTTAGAGTGTTCTTGTGACATTTTCAAATGCAAGCTCAACAGTCACACCCCCCTCAGATTCTGCAAAGGCTGTGTCTTCCTTCAAGGCCTGCAGCAGGAGGAAGGGCACACAAACCCCAGGTGATCATAGCCTAGGGCCCCATTATATATTAAATTCATTTCCAAATCTGTTTCTGCAAACAGCCCTTCTGCAACACCAGTGCAGCTTTTGCTGGGCTCCATTAATTTGTGGATGTTGTAACTGTGATTGCAAATCCTCAGGTTGTTCCTCAGACCTTTACCCAGGTGAAATTCCCATTTAAATAGAAAGAAAGGTTTGCACAAAAAAAATTAAATTAAGTAATTTTCATTTTTTGCTGCTGGAGACACCACTTCCCAACCTTTTAGCTGCCTCTGTGACATGAGCATCACTCCTCATTTGAATTCCTGACTGACAGTGCTCACAGAACTGCCATACAGGGCTCACAGGGCATCCACTGAGTTTACAACTTAGTTTCGACATGGCTGAGAACAGTGACTTAATGCTCCTCTATGTCTCTATATTATTCCTACTCCAAAACCAAAAATTGAGAATATTTTTTTTTGTCTGCACTGCAAAACATCCAGGTGATTTTTCCCACCCTAAACTCCATGACAACCTTCTGCCAATTCTTATTGACGGCTGTGAAGCTGTCAGTGACAGAGTAAATTAAGCTACATTCTAACCCATGCTTTTTGTCATTATTTTGACAAATAAATAATGTTTTTGTTTCCATAATCATGTGTTAGTGAATGAAAATAGCTAGCAAAAATTTAGGTCTAATTTCACCACAGAAAAGTAAAATGAGAAGAGACATTCAAAGAGACTTAGTGGCTTTCTAAAAATAACAAAGGGAAAACTGATAAGCTCCTAGCCCAGTTTTACTGTTCTTTTGAAATGGAGGGCAAACCAGCTCTGGAATACACACACCTGAATACACACATCGGAACTGAACCATTATTCCATTACACAAACCAGTAACCTCCAAAAGCAGGGTGAAAGCTGGATCAGGGACTATTATCTCCAGTGCTCATCTGAACCTGAGTTAAGAAAAAGATGTATTTTATGCTTTATTGTTCCACTCTATTTAGATTCCGCAGATTAATTTACAAGAACTTTATATCCAGATCACAGAATGATATGATTTGGAAGGGACCCACGAGGATCATCAAATCCAACTCTTAAGTGAATGGCTCATATCTCCTACAGGGATTGAACCCACAGCCTTGGGGTTATTAGCACCATGCTCTGACCAGCTGAGCTCATCTGAGGGTCTTCACTCAGAGATGTAAAATAGAGGAAAAAGTAAATAGCAGCATTAGGAGGCTAATTAATGCAGTTAACATCAGTTCTTCACAAATATTCTGGATTTTCCCATCCTTACCTGCTGTAGCACTGGAGACTGTTGGCCACTGCTGCTCAGGCCCTGCTGGTCCTCCACGCAGGACTCCTGCCTCCTCCATATGCACAGCACTGGGTAAGCAAATATCACAGTTGGGTTATACAGTTCCCTTCTGCCCTGGACTTCACAGCATTTCCCTTTCCTGCTACTCTTCAAAGTTCAGAGCTATTTGTCACTATGCAGCTACTCCTACAGCACTGCATGAGAAGCAGCTGTTTTGACTTGCAAAAAATGTCTTTGATTATTTACTAAAAACCCAGTTGTGAAATAACTTATAAAACAAAAACACCTGCAGGATACTTCTCTCTCCTTGACTGGGAGTCACTAATAAGGAAGTGACACATCTTTGCTATTAGGATGTAGAAATATTGGGCAAATGATTAAAAAGTTGGTGGAGTTAGTTCTGAGCTTCTATCATTATGCCAATTTAACAAATCCCACCTTCTGGGTTACTGCACATTTCTTGTGAGCAATTCAGGAAGAGAAGTAGATTTTTTCAAATGCAAAAATGAATACAGCAATTTTTACATCATCACATCATGAGCACTGGGCATCAAAAGCACCGATTTGCACCTTACATGGAAGGGAAAGAAAAAATCTGCTGTTTTTAATACAAAGCTAAGCATGATATTTATATGCTTTTCTTTAAGAGAAACAGGATTCTGTGACTGTGTCCCTGTCTCTGCTCATTGGTTTCACACCCCCCTTCACACTTCCAGCTGAACTTAAGGGCCAGTTTCATCCAAAGGTGGCAGACATCAAAGGCATCAAATTTCTGCAAGTTTTATGAAAAATCAGCATTTTATGGAAACCATCAACTGAGCAGGGCACAGGCTCAGAGCATGAGATTTCAGGTAAGGACAGGGGCTGCTGATGTGAGAGCAGAGGAACATGTACAATTTTCCAGAAAGGCTCCATTAGTCTTGTGGGATTAAAATAAGCTCTTACTTTTCATTAATTGTTCAAGTAGCTTCAGATAAGATCTTGTACTTTGTACAGATAGGAATGTGGATCCACAAGAGCATGCCTGACTCAGGACAAGCAGATAAGGTGCTCGGGTAGGCAGAATTCCTTCTTCAGTATCCTGCTCCCCAGACTGTTCATTGATTTTGCAGTTATGGATCACAAAAAACATTGAAAGTCACAGCAGGCATATAAAAGAAAGAAATCAGCTTGCCCAGTAGGCCACAAAGTCAAGCTTGCTCTGTCTTCCTTTGCTTTTGGTCCTCGAGGTTTAGATTCCTTTTCACACAGCATCTCAAATCAATTGGGAGTTACTCTGTGTCCTCACTCACAAGAAGCACAGTGTGACTGAATTTTGGACTTCAATCTCATAAAGACTCTTCAGCCCTGTGGATAATGGATAAAGGTACAGCACCGCTGCACCAACAATTTTGAGAAGCCCATACAATCCTGCACTTTGTGATGCCACTAGGAATGGCTGCAGCCTCATAACTGCATCTACACCTGTACAGGAATCTTAATAGTAACATCAGATTACACCTGAACACAGAACCAGTTTTCCAGTCTGCTCAGGGAGAGTAAAAATACTGTTTGATTTAGGCTCTAGAGATGCAATTTTAGTATAATTCTCTTTTTCCAAGTGTACTGAGTAGTAAATTACAGCAGAGACTGCTTGTGGTATTAGGCAGCAGATTTTCAAAGATGTCTAAAGAGATTTGGACAAAAGCCTCACTTTTCCTTCTTTGACAATCCATCTCACATCTTCAAAAAGTCCTTTCAACTGTATTAATCTTCTTGATTGCACCATGTGGTTAATAAACCTGCTGCAGGAGCAGCTACTTTTATGGTAATGAGAAAAAGAAGATGGAAATGCAGACTGCCTATTGAAACATCAGCACTGATGATTACAGGGAGCTTTAAAATAAACAAAAAGTAGGTAATGACAATTGAATGATTCAATAATTGGAACAATTAAGTCTTGGCAGTGAATGGATACAAAAGGAGAAGGTAAAAAGAAAGAAAAGCACAGGTCTACAGCAGTGCAATAACAGCACAAGATACAAGTCAGACTGAATCTGTAGCACGTGGTAATTGGAAGTGACAGCAGCAGAACTCAGGTGCTTTCCATCTCAGCATAGATATCATCAGTCTAGGGCATCAGAAGAAACTTTCACAGAAGAAAAAAGACAGAATTCCCCTTCTCTGGAGAAACACCACACATACCTTTGCATTCCTGCCCTCAGGGATGCAGAGTAGCGCCAGTCCGGATTGGGGTGTTTTGGCTGTAGAAACAAAAGTCCAGGACAATGCTGTTAGTGCCAGTAAAACATGCTAAAAAGCATCTGCATCTGGCTAATTTAGTCAGAAAAGCCTATATGGATACACTTAATTTTTGTGAATTGCCAAATCGTTCTACAAATCTAAAGAAACTTTCAAATGGGCACACAGGGAGTGTCTCTGCCATAAACTTGCCCGCATGCCAAGGCCTTTGGCTAGGGATGATCTCTGTGGAACAACATTTAATGCTGCAAACTGGTGGAAAGTTATTTCATACATTCATCAGCATTTTGGGCATAGGGTAAAAAACAACATCAAAAATCCAGAAAATCCATTTTTTTGTTTACCTGATAAGGTGAGGAAACTCAAACTCCTATACTGAATATATGTATAAATGTAGCTCCCTGTGAGGGGGACGTGGGACAGTGAGGTTTCTGCTGGAATTCAGTGTTCTGCAGGGGACTGCAATGGATGGTATCAGATTTGCAGACTGAAGCAAGTCTTTTATTAAGGATGGACATGTCCATAATACCAAAACCTATTAGATTCTCCATATTCATGAGAGGGTATAAAAGGTAGAAGGGGAAAGCAGCCAGCAATACCCTTTGACCAACAAACCTCAGCATATGCTGGTGTGCTGCAGCATGACTTGCTATATAAGGAGATAATTAAGAAATCCTCCGTTGATCAAAAATTGCTCCAGAAAATAGTTTTCACATTGTCAGGGGACCATCACTGTAATTTTCAGCTACAGCCAATGAGTGCAACTTCAGGTCTCTTAAAATTAAGCCCTGAGGACATACCAAGGTTATTTCTCAGGATACTAAAAACGTTATTCTGTAGGTGATAGTGTAGTGAATGTTTAAGATCAGGCACTGGAATTCAAAGACAGAACTTATATCCAAAAATGTAATGGACTACATTCATTCCTGATGTGTCTTGCACAGTGCCAATCACACAAATAATAAATGACAGTAATGGTTTAATTCTCTTCAAATTATTGGAGGCAGATCAGAAATGAATTTGACCCCATTACTTGAAAGAGAAAAAGAAAGTGTTGAATGTTCTGAATTATTTAAAGCCAACTCTGTCTTCCCTCTTGAGGTTTGGCGTATGCTTTTCCCTGGATCAATAGGTTTTATTCAAGCAAAAATGGAGCAATTACAACTTACAGTATTGCTCTATCACCACACTTCCCAGGTCCAGCATCACTCAAGACTGAGATGCTCTTGGATGATGCATATACGAGTATTCCTTATGGTCTGAGCTACACAGAAGGGAGGAGGCTCCTGTTTGCAACCACACATTAAACATCTGTGCTAGCAATTTCCTTCCCATTTAGCCCCCTGTTCTCTGTCATGCTCAGGTTCTGCTGAGTTTAGCAGAAAGTGGTTTGACAAGAAGCCCATTATGCATGGTTCTAGTCTTTTCTTATTAATTCCACTTTGGCCCCAGTCCCAGGGATGTCAAAGCATCTCTAAAGTCAACCACGTAGTAACAGTCAATGAAAGAGGATAGAGAACAACACACACTGATCAGATCATCTCCTGAGTTTGCCTTTCTTGAGTATGAAGGGTGCTGACACCAGAAGATTCATCTTTTCTTTTGCTGGGGTTTTTTACAGCAGGGGAAGTACTGGACTTTCGTTCTGTTTTGCAATTTGAGAGGTGCAGGTCACTAACATGTACAGGCTTGTAGGCAATGTGAGGAGGGGGAATCTTACCACAGTCCCAGACAAAACACAGATAAAGTGAGATTGCATGAAAGCACTGAAAAAGTCTGACACGAGTTGGGTAGCAGTGAGAAAAGAGGAAAATGACCACTCACAGTACATAGATTTTTGGTTTTCGGATGAGAGTTTTCCAACTCCTGGCTAGAAGACAAAAATTCATGTTGTGTTTGCAATGGGACATCAAGTCTCAAATGGGTGATGGTGGCAGGAGAAACCCATCAGTTAGAAATTAAACAATTTTTCATTTCACATGCATGGACCAAGACTCCTCATGTCAATATAAGAGAAATTGGGAAACTGGAATTTTCAAGGATTGCTATCCAGAAACTGTGGCATCTTGTGGCTATTCCCAAACAGTTCTTTCTTTACTATGGCTCTTTAGGAAGGGCTGCAGTGCTGTTCCCAGAGGAGCAGAAGAAGGAAGGAGGGAACAGGATGAGAAAAATGTACTCTGGAGGTGGAACTATTGCCACAACTGACCTTCAGGGACTGGGATTTTTTAACTGTGAAAAAAATCAATATCTGTGACTTCTTTTAGAAGTCATTACAGGAAGAAGCAGAGCACAAAGCAGTTGTGCAGCAGTTTGCCTTTGTGCAGACCTATTTTCACCCAGTTTTACCATGTGCTTGCTGCTTCACTGGGTATTTTCAGAGCTCAGCAAGAGGCACATTTGTCCCACACTTGTGTTACCAAGGGTCAGTGTCCTGCAATTGACAAAATCAGTGAAATTTCTGTTTTGTCAGCATAAGTGACTTCTCTTTTGTTCTGCTACAGGCTGTAATTCCTTTAGTTTCTCTGGCCATAAATGAAAAGTTGTTTCAATACATCTCTAAATGAGACTGGACTAGAAAAGCAATAAAGCATGACAGGTAACAGAAGCCGAGCACAGCTGAAGAAGCAAACCTATTCAGTAATATCTGTCCCCAGCTCAGATGCAGCACTGCTGCTTCTTAGAAACCCACCAGGAATTCACAGTCTACAGGCTTGGGTTGGTTTATATCTCTGGCTGTGAACAGTCCATCTTCACCAGACCACTCCCTGAAATCTGCCACAGGGCCAGGTGTGTCCCACAGCACAGAGTCACTGTGCAGGACTGGGTCACTGTGCTCTCAAAGTAGAGCTGAGTCCTCAGGCAGTCCCAGGGGTCAGGGGGCTGCACAGCAGCTCCTCTGCAAAGCTCCATCATAGACTGGGCTGTGAGATGTGCACTGTGCCCTAAACCAACGCCACCAGGACCAGGCACAGCTGAGCAGGAAGTGTGAGTACACAGACAGAGCACAAAGAGGAATAAGGCTCTGAAGGGGTCTGGATGCTTCCCAGTTGTAAATCCCCACATTCTCACTATGTCACAAAATGCTGACGAAGACAATATTGTTCCTTTTACCTCCCCAGCTCATTACAAGACTCTGTTTATCACAATCCAGCACATTGTACTAGGTTGAAGGTAATTTCAGCTTGCCACTTCCCTCAAAGATCTTTGGAAGTCATGTAGCAAATCCAGCAGTCCTGCCAGTAGGTGAAAGAAATCCCATGATCCAGCACAGAAGTAACCAAACATTCCCTTTTTTCCCATCAGCTGCTTTTTCTGATTCAGTTACAGCACACATCAACGTAGTGTGAGATGAGCCAAAATCTATCCAGGTGCCTGTAGAAGTCACTGCCCCAGGTGAACACCTCATGCCACCAGTTTGCTCCTCCTGCTTTTTCCAGGCACCAGGCTCACATTCTGCCAACCACATAACCACAGGCATTAGTGTTACTAGTCATAAAAAAACCAGCCCCACTGGGAAATCTGATAATGTGAATGTATAACATAAAACAGAGCCATCTTAGGAGCAAGAATGCTCATGCAAAATGTCACACAATTGTTTTCAAGTGGGTTAACTGAAGAATTGTTTCATTGGTTTGTGGAGAATACATTTAGTTGAAAATTTATTGTTACAAATTTTTCTCAGCTCTCTTTTTCACCTAATACAGTAAGGATTTCTCTCTGGGGTAGGAGAAAATTCTAATTTTTTAAAACATTGTCCTGATCCCATATTCAATGGATCAATGCAAACACTACCTTTCATTTCAGTGCTTGCTAGAACAAAACCTGCTTGAGGTAGAGAAGCGTGAATCAAATATCTACAAACAGTTACCAGATACCTGAGACTCCTAAAAACATCCTGCTTCATTGTGATTTCCACACAAATGCACAATAGAATGACATAAGGTATATTTATCAAATGTATCTGCTTTGAAGCAATAATAAAAGCCTTTTAAAACCCCTGACCACACAAGGGTCTGCTTATTTTCCTCACATCTGTCAGCACAGAGACAGTGCTGACAGGTGTAGGGAAACAGAGGCTTCTATTCCTGCTTTCCTTCTGTAAATGTTTAGAATTAACTTGGTGTGGAGAACAAACTATTTAAATATATGTTTATTTTTCAAGATATCAAAAAGGAAACTGGAAAGAGGTGTAATTCAAAAGCCCAAAGTCTGGGGGTGTTCATTTTCATTCCTAACTCTGAGAAAGCTGAGGTGAAGGGAACAGACAAGTGCTTCTGTAAAGTACATTTAATGAGTTCCAAGAGAAGGAAAACACCTCTGGTAAATCTTGGATGCAGATTTCTGCTGGCACAGCAGAACCCAAGCTCCTGACTGCCCTGAAGCTCAGAGAACTGTCCCTGCTTAGCCGAGCAGGTTCAGACACTGCCATTAAACAAAAGAACAAACATTTATAGTTAACCTTTTCAATGTCAGCAGGGCTGGAGAATTTCTTAAAGGCTTAAGTTCTTGAACTGAGATTGTAAGACATTCCACCATTAATACCTTTAAATCCTCTGAGAGAAATCTGGACAGACTGCTGCAAACAATGCTCTGGGGTTACTAGGTTTAGACACTTCGAAGCATCCTTGCATTTAAAGCAGTATCAAAATGTGTTCAACTCAAGTGTTGCTTTCTTTTTTCCATGTGTTTATCAAGCTGGTTTTGAAGCGAAAAATACAAAGAAAAAGACAAGCAGAGCAAACAGCTGTAAAACTCCAATCGATCTCCTGCGTCTTATCACCATCAATGTGCAGTTTTTTCAATTTCTTTAAAAGTGTCCATAGATCAACACACTCTATTTCTGACAAACACATGAAACATCTTATTTTTTCATCCACATGTGTCTCCACACAAAAAAAGGTACAAGGAAATGTATAATAGAAAGGAGTTTATGTCTAGTTCTATCAAGTATCCTGACTGCCCACTCCTCATTAAGAATGTGCCAGGCTGTCTTCTGGGACAGAAAACTCCTGTTAAAACATTTTGGTTTGATTGTTATTTCCTGTGTTGAAGGGAAAAGGCTGTCATGAGATGCAAGACACAAGAAATGAGCTTAACTGCACAGGATGTAAGAACAAGACAGGAAAGATGAAAAGAAAAACCAAGGACCAGACAATACCCAGACATCATTCAGCACCTTCACAGGAATATGAGGAAACAGACTCCAGACTAAAGCACTGAAACCCTTTCTGAAAATGACAGATCATCACTGCAGCAGTGCCCAGTAACAAAATCACAGCTTCACACACAACCTCTTCATAGTGTGTGCACCTCTCTTTCAAAAGACAGGAGTCCAGGCTGCCCCTAACCCACACAGCACCAGAAATGTAGCCACAGTATTTTTTTTAATCCCTTTATTTTGCCTACACTGCCTGCCTGGTCCCTCTGCAGTAGTTATCTGATGAGAGAGCAATATCCATTAACCCCGCACTGCTACCCTTATCACCAGCCCCCTGACAGCCATAACTGTGTCCAAGATTTTCTGTGCAGCTGCATTAGTACATTTCTTCTTTTACAAAACACCCTTGGTCTGAGTCATACTTATAAACCCATAAAGGACTGTGCAGGTAAGCAGGGTGAGCACAGAGCAGTGGCTATCCTGCAGAAACAAGCTTCCATTCCACCATCACAGCAGTGGCAGTAAAAAAGGAATAGCCACACAGGAGTCAGAACTTGGCCAGGTACAAAAAAGCCCCTATCTAACCTTATTGCACTTGTTTGCACTTCTACTGTATCCTTCTAATGACCCAATAAAGCCACAACTTAATTATTAGCATCTTTGACCTTATCAGCAAATATGAAAAGGACTAAGACTTATTGCCCCAAATGTTACTGAGATTAATCCCAAATGTTACTAAGATTAATCCCAAATAACTTGGAAATATTTTTCCTCTCACTGTATAAACAATATTTTTAAAATATTAGCTGCTGTAAACCCCTAGGTGTATCTGTGCATAGCAAACCCATTCACCTGGTCCCATCCTCATCAATGAACAACCAGTAGAAAATCCATTTCCAAAAACTGTGTGGAAGGAAAAAAAAAAAAAAAAAAAGAAAGGAGGGCTTCATATTCTCCAAAAGTAACACACAGATCAGAGACTGACTTTGTAAACTGGTGCAAGGACAATAGTGCCTTGTTATGCCTCACAAGTGAAGGCACAGGCTCTAAACGGCTGATTCAAAGTTCACTTTAAGTAGAAAGAGAAACACAGTTCTCTGAAAATCTAATAATACAAAGATCATTATCCTTAAAATGCAGAATTCAGTGTTGCTAAGCAATTGATGCATCTTCAGTGCAAATGCTGAGCTTGAAACAGGAGGAAAATGTGACTTTTAGTGCGTAATTAACTAGGAACTAGTAATTACTGAATGCCATTACATTCAGCCATTTCCTCCAGTGCACATGGACTTGATACATCTTCATAGAATGTCCTACCACAGGACAGGTTAAGAAGCAGAGACCTAAGAAAAGAGCTTGTGATGAGTAAAACTTGTCAGAACTTCACCTCTGTTTAAATCATACACAACGAGTTGAATAATTGATTCCCATTTTGGATGACAACTCCACACAGGCAGCATTCATTTGTTTGTTCTATACATTTCTCTGCTTTTGTACTCCAAGTTTGAGCTGGCTTTGCTGCCACTGCATGATCTGCAAAACTTGCTAATTCCTTACATTCAATGGAGTGAGTCTCAAAATGTAATAGGAATCTCTTTGTTAAAATGATTTCCTGCTCATCTTGCATACAAAGTGAAGCCATTTTCAGTTAGTGCTTTTCTTCTTGCACCCCCCCCCCACCCCAAAAGTCAGCTATAAAGTGTGTATTTCACTCTTTGATTCTTAAGCATACATGCTTATAGAGCATGTCTCATACTCCCTCCTATATCAAACACATTCCAGGCATTTTATTAGACTCAAAAAAATTCAAGATACAAAAACTGCAGAGAAAGAGAAAACGTACTTCCCCTGTACCCTGCCACTGTGATTTACAGAAAAACAGTGCATTAAGTTTAAATGGATTAATGTTGAATGGATGATCATTACTCTCTAAAAGCATTTTTATGGACGACTTGCTGGCCCTTAAGATATGGGCATCTTTGCTCAACAAAAAGCAGTTGCTAAAGATGCTAACGTCTTCATATGTGAAAAAGTAGAAATAAATAAATAAATGAGCTCTATTTCTGTGGCAAGAATACACAAGTGTTGTGTATTCTTTCTATCCCACCAGTTATTTCCCTGACTTTCCCCAATCTGGGGCATGGCACATATTAATGCACAAACTGATCTTACAGCTGCCACAATTGTGGGACAGAAACAACACCCAGTAATGGCAATATTTTCCTTTTGTGCACCAGAATTAGTCTCTCCTGTGAGTGCTTCTGAGTTCAGTCACAACATGTGTAAAAAGGAAACCACACAAATCATGCAAACCACACACCAATTGCAGGATTCCTGCACGCCAGCATAAAGCAACCATTAATTCTTCACTGTGGGAAAATATTGCAAAGGTTAACACATGGCTGGTCAAACCATAGGTATCAAACAATTTTCATAAGCAACCCAGCAGGTTCGAAGTTGTCACTCTGTAACTTTATGATGGTGACTTGCTGTAATTCTCTGCAAAGATGTCACTGAGTTGTCACAGGCCAGAAAGCATAAAATGCAGCACTGGGTAGAACAAACATTATCAGAAGAGGGATTGCAGTTTTCAGACAACTAAAACATGCTCATATTAGCAAGATCCTTGCAATAATACGCTTTTCTAAATTCAACAGATTTACTTAGGTACGAAGACAGCAAAGCAGCAAACATCCCTAACTGCCATAAAGGAACCTTTTGATTTCAAGAATAATCACTGATTATTTTTTCTCCTGCAATATGAGTTTTCCCATCAAAACCGTAAGACTAGATGTGTCATTCCCTAGCACTCTGGAGCAGCAGGCAATTTTAGACAGGGAAAGATGCAATACCCAGTACAGCATATGCTGCAAAAATGAGGTGAATCTTGAACAACAGACGCATATACTGAACTTACCAACTGGACCCTGAAAGGCTCAGTATTTACCTAGAAACAAAATGCATGGCACAGATTAGATTCATTATAACCAAGTTTCAGAGCTGAGTGTCAGCAAGCCCCTAAGGGAATATGCTTCATCTGAGTTTTCCAGTTGGAACCTCTGCCTGAGTACAGATTTGCTCAGGACACTGTGCAGACCATTTACCAAGGTAGCCTCACCTCATTAGGAGTAATGGAGTCATTTCTAAGTATGATCAGGTTTTGTGCACTCTGCCCACTTTGTCCTGTCAGATGCCTCTCAGTCACCACTGCAGAGGGACCAGTAGTTCCTGTTGGGCCACAGGTATTGTAAAACATGAAAGTGTCACTTCCTGATCCTGCAGTCAGGCAGGCCTTATAGCAGTAGGTCTTAGTGAGAGATCCATTGCCCCTCACTTCAATGAAATGGGGCTGCACTTTCAAACCTTGGGGCAATCTAGCATCAATGTTGTTGTTGGCCTGCTTGTACAATTCAGCAGGGCTCCGTTCTCTGACAGTACAGCACCCTGCACAGCAGGAGCTCCCATACAGAGTGTATCTGTAGCACTTGATAATAGAAAGCCCAATGATTGTGAAAAGGAAAACGAAGGAGACGGCACTCAAAGCGATAATGAGATAAAGAGTGACCTCTGAGTAATTGCTTGGGCTTTTAAAGTGTCTTCTTCTATCAGGGATGATTTTGGAAACTCTGTCCACCACAGCAATAGTGATGGCTACTGATGAGGACATTGATGGCTCTCCATTGTCTCTCACCTCCACCGTCAGGTTGAAAGTAGGTGTGCTGTCCTCCCCCAGCTTGCGAGTAGTCCTAATCTCCCCAGTATGGAGCTCTATCCTGAACAAACCCGGATCTGAGGTTTGCACCAGGTAGAAGAACAACCAGGCATTTTGTCCTGAGTCCCCATCAATGGCTATAATTTTGGTTACCAAATATCCAGCATATGCCGAGCGTGGGATCATCTCCAGGGCTGCTGAAGTGTTGGTTGAGGTAGGATACAGAATCTGTGGAGCATGGTCATTCTCATCCACCACGTAGATGTAGACAGTGACAGTGCTGCTCAGTGGTGGGATCCCAGCATCCTGAGCCTGGACAATCACCTGGAACTCCCTCAGTGTCTCATAGTCAAAGGACCTGACAGCATACATGCTGCCACTATCGGATTTAATGGAGACATAGGAAGCAACTGGTAGCCCTTCAATCTCTCCATCTAGCAGAGAATAGGACACATAGGCATTTTTGGCGACATCTGGGTCAGTGGCTTTAATAGTGCACAGGAAAGCTCCGAGGGGGTTGTTCTCAGGGATGTAAACTGAATACACAGGCTCCTCGAAGCGTGGAGGATTGTCATTGATGTCGGAGATCTCCACATGGATCACCTTCTGGGAGGACAGAGGGGGGCTCCCAGAATCAGTAGCAGTAACTGTGATGTTGTAGGCTGCTGCCTTCTCGTGGTCCAGTTTGCCCTGGGTGACCAAGGTGTAGGAGTTCTTGAAGGAGTTAAGAGTGAAGGGGAGGCCGGGGGGAATGCGCAGGCTCACCTGCTTGTTCAGCCCTGAGTCCTGGTCGGTGACACTCATCAGGGCCACCACAGTTCCTGACCTTGCATCCTCTGGGACTGGGCTGTACAGGGAAGTCAGCTCCACTTCAGGAGCATTATCATTGGCATCCACAATGTTGACCAGCACCTTGCAGTGCCCAGCCAAAGAGACAGGGCCCTGATCAGTGGCCTGTACATAGATCTCATAGGAGGATGCCTCCTCATAGTCCAAAGTGCCATTAACCCGCACCTCCCCCGAATGTGGGTCCACACTGAAGAGCTGTCTCACCTTCTGGGGAGTGTAGCTGCCGAAGGAGTAGATCACATCCCCGTTAGAGCCCTCATCCGGGTCTGAGGCATTGAGTTTGACCACGAGGGTGCCAGGCAGGGAGTTCTCCAGAAGGCTCACGGTGTAGGTGGAGCGGTCAAAGGCAGGTGGGTTGTCATTGGTATCCACAACTCGCACAGAGATCTGGGCTGTACCGGATTTTGGGGGATCCCCACCATCCACAGCAGTCAGCACCAGCTGCTGCAGGGCACTCTGCTCCCGGTCCAGTGGCTGCTGCAGCACCAGTTCCAGGAGTTTGCTGCCACTCTGGAAACCTTTAAGGTCCAGGGCAAAGTGGCGACTGGGGCTGAGCAGATAGTTCTGCACAGAGTTGGTGCCGACATCAGGGTCCTGGGCACTCTCGATGTGGAAACGGGCCCCGGGCACGGCAGACTCACTGATCTCCAGCCGGTAATCCTGGCGGGGGAACCGCGGCGCGTT
>VWZU01003338.1:1205-11770 GCA_013397095.1 Sterrhoptilus dennistouni
TGGGAATGACAGGAGAACTGGGAATGAGAGCAGGGAATGGGCACTGGGAATGGAAACAGGGAATGAGGGCCGGTGACCCACCCAGTGCTCCCCGCCCGCACTGCGGAAACGCTGGGGGTGGAGAGGGGCCACAGGAGTGGTCTGGGAATGAAAACAGGGAATGGGCACTGGGAATGGGAACTGGGAAAGAAAAAGGGAAACACCAGGAAAAGGGAAATGCCATGAAAAGGAAAAGGGAAACACCAGGGAAATGCCAGGGCAAGGGAAACACCAGGGGAAAGGGAAACACCAGGGGAAAGGGAAACACCAGGGGAAAGGGAAAGGGAAACACCAGGAAAAAACATGAGGACACCCACAGCTAGAACAGAGTGTGGCCACCTCGGAGCTCCCTAAAAGTGGGAATTCTCAACTCCCAAGGAAGCTCCAAACACCAAGAGGGCGGCGAGAGCAGCCAGGCTCAGTCTGGGACCAGCAGGACATGTTAGGACAGCTCTAATCTACGTTAGGCAGGCTCAAGGTCAGAGAACCTTAAAGCCAAGCTGAGCCCCACTAGGCCAGGACTAACCCTGCAGCACGGATCCTCTTCCTGCTCTAGCTCCTCTCTATCCCTGGGCGCCTCCGGCACTCGGCTCCAGCACATCCCTCTCCTCCTGGAGGGGCTGGGCCAGGCCGAGCCCGGCTCCGCTCCCGCTTTAATCCTGGATTTGGGAATGCTGGCTGGCTCGTAGGAAGGGCCTCTCTGCTCCCACTCCAGCACACAGGAGGCCACAGAGATGCTGCTGCAGGAGTTGGAGCGCCTGTGCACCCGCGGGGCCACCCGGCTGTCCCCAGGCTCAGCGAGGTCACCACAGCTCTGGGGAGAAGGGAGAGAGCAGTGAGACACAGGAGACTCCAAGCAAGCAAAGAAAGAAAAATCCAGGGATTTCCAGTTCCTAGGAGGTGGGAGAATGGATAAACAATGAACAGAGACAAGACAAGGTGCTCCAACTCCGTCCCCAACTTCAATGGGGTCACCACAGCTCTGGAGAGAAGGGAGACACCAGTGAGACACAGGAGGCATTGAGCAAACCATGCAGGGACAGACAGGATCCAGGGATTTCCCATTCCTAGGGATATCAGGAGGTGGGAGAATGAATAAACAATGAACAGAGACAAGACAAGGAATTCAAGGTGCTCCAGCTCTGTCCCCAACTTCAGCAGGGACACCACAGCTCTGGAGAGAAGGGAGACACCAGTGAGACACAGGAGGCATTGAGCAAACCATGCAGGGACAGACAGGATCCAGGGATTTCCCATTCCTAGGGATATCAGGAGGTGGGAGAATGAATAAACAATGAACAGAGACAAGACAAGGAATTCAAGCTGCTCCAGCTCTGGGCTCATCCTCAGTGTGGACACCACAGCTCTGGAGAGAAGGGAGACATCAGTGAGACACAGGGACAGACAGATCCAGGGATTTCCCATTCCCATGGATATCAGGACGTGGGAGAACGGATGAAGAACAAACAGCAGACCAGGAATTCAAAGCAAGCTGCTCCAACTCTGCGCTTGGGGGCTACAGATGATTAAAATCCCTGCTCTCCATCCCTAAAAACGCCCTTCCCCTCCTTGCAGTAGGTTTGGGGATGACTCACAGGAGCAGGGGAAGGAGACACGGATCTCGGGAGGGGCTTTTCCCTCTCCCTTTCCCGGGAAGGTCTCTCTGGTTTCTCAGCTCTGGGCTCGGTGACGATGGCCTTGAGCTGCTTCAGCTTCTCATCCTTCACCCACAGCTTGTTCTGCATCTCCAGCTGCTTGGCTGCCACCCGCCTCTCCTGCAGGGAAAAGCAGAGGAAAAGGTGGAATTGCTGAGGCTGGAAAGGCCTCCAGGATCAGCCAGTCCAAGCTGGGATTGAAGCCAGCCCGGAGTGCCACCAGTCCAGGTGTTCCTTGGATACCTCCAGGGATGGGGGTTCCAAACCTCCATGGGGAGTTCCAGTGTTTACAAACTTTTCCATGAGGGAATTTTCCCAGTATCCCAGCTGACCCTGCCCTGGCACAGCTTGAAGCTGTTCCCTCTCCTCCTGTCCCTGTTCCCTGGGAGCAGAGCCCAAATCCCCCAAGCTGTTCATTTCCCTTCCCTTTCCTTCCCTCAATTCCTTTCCCTTCCCTCAATTCCTTCCCTTTCATCTCCATTTTCCTTTCCCTTCCCTTTCCCTCTTTCCCTTCCATTTTCCTTTCCCTCTTTCCCTTCCATTTTCCTTTCCTTTCCATTTTCCCTTCCATTTTTCTTTCCCTTCCCTTTCCCTCTTTCCCTTCCATTTTCCTTTCCTTTCCATTTTTACTTTCCCTTCCCCTTCCCTCTTTCCCTTCCATTTTCCTTTTCTTCTTTCTCTTCCATTTTCCTTTCCTTTTCCTCTTTCCCTTCCATTTTCATTTCCTTTCTTTTCCTTTCCTTTTCCCTCCCCCAGCAGAGCTACCCACAAACCTCCAAAACAGGGATTTCCAACCCGCAATCCCCACCAACACCAACCAGACCAACAAATACCCCAAATCCCCAAACCCCAGACAACTTTATCCCACTTTTCCCCGCCTTGGATTCCTGCACTCACACACTCCTTCTCCCACTTGAGGGAGGTCTCAGCCACCATTCCCTGCAGCCTGGCCTCCAGCCTCTTCTTGTCTGACGCCTGCCTCTGCAGCTTCTGGCTCTTGCTCTCCAGCTCCTGCTGCAGGTTCCTCTTGTCCTCCTCGTAAATTGTGGCTGTTTTCTCCAAAATCTCGATCTGTGGGAACGCAGGGAGGATTTGGGTGGCTAAACAACCCTCTAAATCTTTTAAATCCTGCAATTCCTGTTCATTTTTCCCCCCCCCGGTGTATCTCAATTTTTAATTCTAAATTGCTCGTTTTTGGTGTTTTAAAAGCCTCGACTCGTAAAAAAAGCCAAAAAAAATATAATTCGCCCCAAATATTTATTCCTGATGGGAAGGAATTTGCCAAACGATCCATTAAATAAAAAAAGGGATTTCTGCTCCAAAATGACCCAACTGACCTTGTATTCCAAGGTTTTAATCTTCTTTTCCAACCGTTCCAGCTCTGTCCTCTGCCCCGTTATGGTTTTCTCCTTCTCAGCCAGTTTTCCTTGGAAATAATTTTCCTTGGATGCGACACTGGAGTCAAATTCTTGCAGCATTCCTTTGAAGGCAAGAACTGGAAGAGAAGAATTCAGATATTTTCTATTTTATCTTTAATCTTCTCCTCTCTTATCTCCAGAACATACAAAGCTCTGGTTTTCCCAACCGATTTAAAGCCTAAAATTCCTCAGGGGGAAAAAAAAAATAAATAAATAAAAGGTCGAAACCATCAATTTAACCAAGAAAATTCGGGGTGAGGGGGATCCTTTGAGGAATAATAAAGGCACCAAATCTGAGTTTTGCCCTGATGTTCCAACCTGGGGCAAATTCTTACCGTTTTTGCCAAATTCCTCTGCCAGCATCTGCCTCATTTTGTGGCGCTGCTCCAGGGCCTCGATGAGTTTTGGGAGAGTTTGGTCGTCGTTGATGTCCAAGAGCTCGCAGGAAGGCAGGGGAGGGAGGCTCTGGAAAAACTGCTCAGCAGGAGATTGCTCCTCTGGTCCTGCAGGATGGAAAAACCCCTCAGCAGGGTGGGAAAATCCCAATGGATGAGGGGGCGGGATCCAGGAAAACTGGGAATGACTGATGGGAGTGTTCCCAAGGAGGTGGTGGATTAAATGTGACATCCTTTGTTTTACTAAAAGCAGGTCCTGAGCATCCAGGAACATCCCACAATTTCCTTGGCATGATTTCCTGCCAGAAGCTGCAATATTTGGACCATGGATTCATCCCAATCCCATGGAATTCCCTGGAAACCTCCACAAAGAGGGAAAAGCAGCATTTCCCAGGGCACTGAGGTTCCTCCGGCACAGTTAAGGCTCAGTGGAATTGGTTTAAAGTTTAATTCCCAGCCTTTAATTCCTAATAGAAATCTCTGCTGGAATCATGGAATGGTTTGGGATGGAAAGGACCTTAAAGTGATCCCGTTCCATGGGCAGGGACACCTCCCACTGTCCCACATTCCAACCTGGAGTTGGGCAGTTCCAGGGATCCAGGGGCAGCCATGGCTCCTCTGGGAATTCCAGCCCAGTCCCTCCCTACCCTCACAGCCAGGAATTCCTTCCTAATATCCCACCTAACCCTTCCCTTTCCCAGTGGGAAGCCATTCCCTATATCTCATCCCTCCATCCCTCATCCCAATCCCCCTGGAGCCTCTTTAGGTCACTCCCAAGAGGCTCGAAATTTTCCCTGAAGCCTCTCCTTTTCCAGGTGAACATTCCCAGAGCAGAATTCCCTCTTTTCCAGCCCTCACCTGCTCCCACGGGGCCACCCCTGAGCTCCAGTTTTCGGGAGAGCTCCTCCCGGAACGCCTGGTTCCGCAGGCGCCGCCCCGGGGTCAGCCCGCACAGGGGCCTGTCCACGGGCCTGGCCACCTCCACCTCCTGGGTCATCTCTGCAAAACGCATCACTTGCTGCAAGGAAAAAAGGGAAAAAAAAAAAAAACAAACAAAAAAAAAACATCAGGAGCACTCGGATTTGGGATTGGAAGTGGATTCGAGTTGCTGAAAGTGGTAAAGGAGGGATTTGTCCAGATGGAATCGCGAGGAGTTGCCCGGCCGTGGTTTGGGATCTTCCAGAAAACTCCTCCAACAACAAGAAACCACAAAAGCTTGGGCAGAGACAGCTGGAATACTTGGAGTAGCAGGGATGAAACACCTAAATGTGGCTCCATGGAATTCTGTGAGGAAGGAAAACCTTTCCCAGTTTCCAAAGCAAGGAGCAGGTACGATTTGAACAGAAAAAATCAGAGTTGGAGAGCAGATTTATCCCACAGAATTCTAACTGAAGAGCTCAAACAACAATTGTAACTCCTTATATCTCTTGGAGTACAGGAATCCAGGAGAAAGCAGGAAAAGAAGAGCAGGAAGAAATGGAAAAAGGGAATTTACCAGGCTTTCCTCGTAGTCCTCAGCCTTGGGATTCACACAGACGATCATCCGAACTTTCCCTTCTCCGTCGAAATAGTTCTTGAAGAGATGAGTCAGTTTGGAATCTCGGTATGGAACCATCTGGGGATAAAAGTCCAGGGGAAAAAATCCCAATGAGTTTTCCTTCTATTTCCTTCTATTTGAGGTGATCAAATCCAAGGATAATGAGGGGAGAGCTGCTGCCCACCTTGTTTGTCCCGTACAATTGGTTTTCCCGCAGAACCTCGATGCACGTCCTCAACGTCATCAGTGACTGGTTGATATTCCCTAAAAAAAGCAAACACAAGTTAAAAAAAAAACCTCCATGAGCAGTGCTTGGATCATTTCCCCAAACGATTCAGAAGAATAAACTGCCTAATTAATGACATTCGTTAATAATTGCTCTAATTAACTGAAGAGGCAGACGCTTCGAACTCGTGGTTTCCAAACGGGAAATCGAGGTCATCAAATCCTAACTGATCCTAAGAGAGGTGCTTTGAGAATTCCTGGGATTCTTCCCCAGCGGACAGGATTAGCAGGAGCTTAATTAGCAGGGTTAATTAGCGAGGTGCTCCTACCTGCTTCCCTCAGCCTGTTCCCTTCAGCTTTGGTCCTGTTGGTTCTCTCGCTTCCCGCCAGATCCACCAGGGACAGCTGGCTCAGGGTGATCTGCTCCTTTTCCTGGGACACAGAAGGAATCCTGGATCTCTCCATATTCCCTCTGAAGGAATTTTGGGGATACCTCAGCCCAAAAACCCACTTTCCAAAGAATGTTTTGGTTACAAGCTCGGAGGGGTTGGCACAGCCCAGGTTTTTTTTTTGGGGGGGAAGTTTGGCGGATCCCTCCTGCCTTGGGCAAGAGAATTGAAAGCTGTTGGATTGTTTAAATTCCCAAAGTTTTTGAATCCCAACAGAGAAAAAGGTGAAAATCCAAGGAATTTTCCAATCCCAACAAAGGAGAAGGTGAGAACCCAAGGAATTTTCCATCCCAACAAAGGAAGAAAAGGTGAAAACTCAAGGAATTTTCAAATCGCAACAAAGGACAAGGTGAAAACCCAAGGAATTTTCCAATCCCAACAAAAGAAAAGGTGAAAACCAAAGGAATTTTCAAATCCCAACAAAAGAAAAGGTGAAATCTCAAGGAATTTTCAAATCCCAATGAAGGAAAAGGTGAAAACCCAAGGAATTTTCCAATCCCAACAAAGGAAAAGGTAAAAATCCAAGGAATTTTCAAATCGCAACAAAGGACAAGGTGAAAACCCAAGGAATTTTCAAACCCAACAAAGGAAAAGGCAAAAATCTAAGGAATTTTCCAATCCCAACAAAGGAAGAAAAGGTGAAAACCCAAGGAATTTTCCATCCCAACAAAGGAAAAGGCAAAAATCCAAGGAATTTTCCAACCCCAAAGGACGAAAAGGTGAAAACTCAAGGAAACAGCAGCTTCACCCGCGGTTTTAACGACGAACTTTCATTCTGTCGCCTCCAAACTCGAGCCACAGGAGCTGCTCCCGAGGAAAATCCCACAAAATCCTCCTGGAATAACCCAAAACTGACCTGCAGCACGTTGTCCCCATCCGCATCCAGAGGAGCCTGTGCCAGTTTGATGATGAACACGGAGTGGGAGCGGCTGGATTCCCGGTTCAGCTGCGTGTTGGCGATGCGACGCTTCTTCTGCCCTGCTCACACACCCCCCAAAAATTCCCAAAAAATTCCTGCTGCTTTCCCAAAATCCCCACCAGCATCAGGATTTCACAGCTGTGGGATTAGGGTTTTTCAGTCCTAAATTTCAAGCTGGTTTAATTTTTTTAATGAATTATTTAAAGGAATTTTGAAATAAATTTTAGCAGTACCTAAATTTCGAGCCGGTTTTAATTTTTTTTAAGGAGTTATTTTAATGGGTTTGAATGAATTTTGAAATCAATTTTAGTCGTCGTTAATTCTAAGCTGGTTTTACTATTTTAAAAATTAATTATTTTTATGAATTTGAATGAATTTTGAATTCATAGATTCACAGGAAGACTCAGAGCGGGATGGAACTAACGGAATTCCTTAAATTCATGGGAAAACTCAGAGAGGGATGGAATTCACGGGAAAACTTGGATCAGGATGGAACTAATGGAATTCCTAAATTCATGGGAAAACCTGGAGCTGGATGGAATTAATGAAATCCCTAAATTCATGGAATTCCTAAATTCAAGGGGAAAACTCAGAGCAAGATGGAATTAATGAAATCCCTAAATTCATGGGGAAAACTCGGAGCAAGATAAAATTAAAATGGAATTCCTAAATTTGTGAGAAAACTCAAGAGAGAAATGGAATTCATGGAATTCCTAAATTCCTGGGAAAACTCTGAGCTGGATGGAATTAATTCCTAAAATCACAGGGATAACTCTGAGCTGGATGGAATTAATGTAATTCCTAAAATCACAGGGATAACTCTGAGATGGAAGGGTCGGGAATGGGGAACGCCCTAAACTGGAGGATCCAGCGGAATTTTTTCGCTGTTTGAAGGTGATGGGATGTGGGATCAGCCCAGAATTCCAAGATTTTTTTTTTTATTATTCTTTTTTTTTTTTTTTACCTCTCCAAAAGACTTCGAAAGCTTCTTCTGTGGATTTGACCTCCACCTCGGTGCAGCCCGTCACGTACATGTTGTGGTTTTGGTCTTCCCGAAGGATTTTGGACTGGGGAGGTCTTTGGGGATAGAAAGAGGGAAAAGAAATAAAATTCCATTCCAGCGGAGTTGTCTGTGCAGGTTTTTTTGTGGAAGGTAAAAGTCAGGGAGAAAAAGGTAAAAAATTCGGAGGGAAAACATCAGAAGGCTGAGGGCAAAAGGTTAAAATTCAGGGGGAAAAAGTTGAAAAATCTGAGGGGAAAAGTCAAAATTACGAGGGGAAATGGTCAAAAATGCTGAGGGGGAAAAAGCCAAAAAATTCTCAGAGGAAAAGGGTCAAAATTCTGAGGGGGAAATGGTTAAATCTCAGAGAGGAAAATGGTCAAAAATGCTGAGGGTAAATCCTCCAAAATTCTGAGGGAAAAATGGTCAAAATTCAGAGGGAAAAGGTCAAAATTTCGAGGGGAAATGGTCAAATGCTGTGGGCAAAAAGGCCAAAAATCCTGATGGAAAAATGGTCAAGATTTTGAGGGGAAAATGGTCAAAAATGCTGAGGGAAAATCATCCAGAATTCCAAGGGAAAATCCTCCAAAATTGTGATGGAAAATCATCCAGAATTCTTGGGGGAAATGGTCAAAAATGCTGAGGGAAAATCATCCAGAATTCCAAGGGAAAATCCTCCAAAATTGTGATGGAAAATCATCCAGAATTCTTGGGGGAAAGGGTCAAAAATGCTGAGGGGAAATCCTCCAAAATTCTGAGGGAAAAACGGTCAAAATTCTGAGGGGAAAATGGTCAAAATTCCGAGGGGAAATAATTCAAAATTCTGAGGGAAAGATGGTTAAAATTCAGAGGTAAAAGGTCAAAATTCTGAGGGGAAAGTCAAAATTACGAGGGGAAATGGTCAAAATGGCTGATGGGGAAAAAGGTCAAAAATGGTGATGGAAAAATGGTCAAAATTCTGAGGGGAAAATGGTCAAAATTCTGAGGGGAAAATGGTCAAAATTCTGAGGGGAAAATGGTCAAAATTCTGAGGGAAAAATGGTTAAAATTCAGAAGGAAAAGGTCAAAATTCAGAGGGGAAAAGGCCAAAAATTCCAAGGGGAAAAGGATCAAAAATGCTGAGGGAAAAATGCCAAAAATGCTGAAGGAAAAATGGTCAAAATTCTGAGGGGAAAATGGTCAAAATTCTGAGGGGAAAATGGTCAAAATTCCGAGGGAAAAAAACACCAAAAGTGCTGATGGAAAAATGGTCAAAATTCTGTGGGGAAAATGGTCAAAATTCCAAGGGGAAAAAGGCAAAAAATTCTGAGGGGAAAGGGGTAAAATTCTGAGAGGAAAAGGGTCAAAAATTCTGAGGGAAAATCCTCCAAAATTCTGAGGGGAAAAGTCAAAAATCTACGGGGAAAAAAGTCAAAATTCTAAGGGGAGAAGGTCAAAAATTTCAAGGGGAAAATCGTCCAAAATTCTGAGGGAAAAAATGGTCAAAACTCAGAGGGAAAAGGTCAAGATTCAGAGGGGAAAAGGCCAAAAATTCTGAGAGAAAAAACGCCAAAAGTGCTGATGGAAAAATTGTCAAAATTCTGTGGGGAAAATTATCAAAATTCCAGGGGGAAAATGGTCAAAATTCCAAGGGGAAAATGGTCAAAATTCCAAGGGGAAAAAAGCAAAAAATTCTGAGGGGAAAGGGGTAAAATTCCGAGGGGAGAGGGTCAAAAATGCTGAGAGGAAAAGGTGAATTATCCATATAAAAGCTGGAATAGGGAACAGAGTTCTTGGACACACAGCCAGGATTAGTGACACTCCAGCCACTGCTCTAATTAGCAGCTATTTAATTGCAATTAATCGCTTTGGTGGCAGCTATTGCTTTTCTACAAGCACACAGAAGCAAGGAGGAGCATCCTAGATTTCCTAGGAAAGCCAAGGAAAAGCAGGGAATTTTCTGCTTCTACTCGAGGGAAAACAGCACTGGAAAAATGAGAATAAGACATTGGACACATACACAAAGTCTCCATTTCTCACAGGAGTGTTGCAACTGTTCCACCTACCAAAAAAACGGGGAAAAAAAAAATTAAATCTTTGATTTTCTGCCTCAAGTTTTCTCACATTGCAACTTCCAGAGGGAGAAATAATCCCAGATTTTTTTTTTTTTTTAAATTAGGATGGGTTTTGGGAATAAGTACCAAACCACTTTAAAAAGGGTTTAAAAGCATTTCCAAAGATTCAAACTCTTCTGGAATGAGGAGACAACTCCTAGTTTGCTTTGCCCTTATTAGTCTTTGTTAATTAATCAACCCTTCCTTAATTAACACAGGACTGAGGGGCTCCTTGAATGGAGTTGGAATCTCAATCCACGGATTCCAAGAGGAATTTGCAGATATATTTTTTTTTTCCTACTGATTTTAGACATCACAAGTGCACACCTTTGGAAAAAAAAATCCCTTAAAAATATCCCTAATTCTTGGTTTTATGGGAATTACTGATATCAAGTGGAATAATATGGGAATATGGAGCACCAAACCAGTGTTTTTCAATTTTCCAGGGAAAAAAAAAAAGCTATGGAATGGCTTGTTCCAAGCTGAAATCACCTGTTAGAATAAATTGGGAATTTCAGTGGGACACAACCACCTAATTAATTAAATATTTGCTTATTAATCACCCAGCCTAACGAGGAAAGGGAATGACCATGAAACATTCCTGGCTGGACTCCTTTCTTTGTGTTTTTAACAGCAATTCCTGGAAATTCTGAACCAAAGTGAGAACCAAAAAAAAAAAAAAAAAAAAAAAAAAAAAAGAAAACCATGGTGGAGATCTTCTAAAAATCCTCCCAAGGGTTGGGAATATGGGAATTCCCAAACTCCCAACTTGGGGGGTGTCCTGGGTTGTGGTGTAGGATGTGCACAAAGTATTTATTATATATTTTATATATAT
>VWZU01003339.1:0-16567 GCA_013397095.1 Sterrhoptilus dennistouni
CTTTCTTTATTTCAACCCACAAGAGATTATTTCCTTGCCTGTGGCCCACTTTAAGTGTGCTGTGTAAAGCAACTGTAGCTCATTTTTGGGGAAGTTACAACTGTTGTCTGTTTGCTACTCTTGTTGCATTGCTCGAGCCTGTATGGCCCCAAAAACTGGCTCTGCAGCTTTGTAAATGTTGCAGTATTGAGAGTAACCACTACAGGAAAAAAAAAAAAAAAAAAAAAGAAGCTGGTGATAAGGTAAAAGGGTGGATTACTCTTTAATTCCATGTTGCCCTTTTAATCCCAAAGGGTAGTAAAGTACTGCAAGAATTCCTGTAACTCAGGAATTTCTCTGCAATTCCCCTCAAGCAGGCTTCATTTCCATGCCCAGTGGGTGTTGTCATGGGGAGAAGGTGTGTTAAAGCTGTGTAGTTGTTCATTGACTATATTGAGAATCAGAGGGTGCTTAAGTGATTTACCCAAGTAGTGAGCCAATTTAATACACCAGAAATAGCTATAAAGAGCTTTGCATCTGACCTTTTTAACTGTTAGACAGCTCTGTGTCTTAATTAAGGTAGATGTCATCGTGTATAGAAATAATGGAGTTTTAGACCTGAGTTTTATACTAAAGCTTTTTCTTTGCATTAAGATTTAAATTATTTTTAAAAATGCTATGATGTTTGTTACAGCAGGATGAAAATGGTGTACTCTTTCCATGCTTGTGATTAAGATTTATTAGTATGCAAGTTGTACAACACAGTCTGTTAGGTTCTACAGTAAGTGGCTACAGACTGCCAGCAGAAGGCCACCATCTCAGCCACCTGAGAACAACTCAAAGATTGGTTCAAAGTTAATATTGCCAGAGTTTCCTACTTCTTGAAGCTTTCAGCTGTGCCTTATTGAGTGATCTTTGCTTACCATAGAAAACCAACTGTTTTGTGTGCTGGGTCAGTGCTGGGGTCATACATGGAGCTTTACTTGTGTTCTGTTGTGCCTTGGAGAGTGCCGAGTTTGTGTTGGTGCTTCTTAGGCCATTGTATTTCTGCTTTCTTGATTAGTCTCCAGATAATTAGTCTGCACATGATAGTCTCCACATTCTCCTTAGAATAATAGTTACACTATATTATTGTAGTATATGCCGTCTTGTTTTTCCTGAATTACACTGCAGGGTCTGAGTATGATGGGATTAGAAAAACTGTAATTTTTTTAACTATCTAATTCTTTACAGACAAAAATTCTGATGAATCAAAATGTGTAGTCAGGGAAATAGCAGGAATCTTACTATTATATAGGACTGAGGTGGTAATAAGAATTTGTTTAGTCATTGTATGAAAATGTGCAGTTTTCTTTCCATATACTTGACTACCGAACATTTTGTTAAAGAGAAATGAAGCTTCTTTTTCTGGTCCTGTTTTCTAGGGATTTCTGATAAATTCCAAGCCAGAGAATGCATGTGAGCCTATAGCTCCACCTCCTCTGAGAGACAACTCCTCTGGTGCTTTTATTGTGTTAATCCGAAGGCTGGAGTGCAACTTTGATGTCAAGGTAAGATTTGACTTTCCCCCACCCTCTGTTTCAAAGAGTATACTGGTGCTTCAGAAAAATTTCTGTAGCTAACAGTGGAATAGATACTGATAGGAAGGAGAGGAAGAATTTTATTGTCTCCAGACAGATAAGACAGAGCTCACCAAGTCAAACCAATGACCTACCTGTGGCCAAACACCATTATGTCAGCTACTCCAGAGCACTGAGTGCATGTCCAGTCTTTTGTTAAACGCCTCCAGGGATGGAGACACTACCACCTCCAACATTTTATCACCCTTTCTGGGAAGAAATTCTTCCTGATGTCCAGCCTGAACTTCCTTGGCACAGCTTAAGGCCATGTCCCCTTGTCTTACTGATGGTTGCCTGGGACAGGGGCCGTACCCCCAGCTGGCTGCACCCTCCTGTCGGAGTTTTGGAGAGTGAGAAGGTCACCCCTGAACCTCCTTTTGTCCAGGCTGAGCCCCCAAGCTCCCTCAGCCACTCCTTGTGCTTCAGACCCTTCCCCAGCTCCATTCCCTTCTCTGAACGTGCTCCAGCCACTTGACTTTTAAGGTCCCTTCCAACCCTCAGTGTTCTATGATTTTAAAAATGCAAAATTAGAATGACTATGGTTTTCTTGAAAATCAATCTGATACAATGGGGCAGCTAAGGGTGTCTTAGGGAAAACAGGGCTCTTTGGTTTGTTGTTGAGTTTCATGAACTAAATGGAGATCCAACTGTATTTGCATTTGCTGCTGTGTGGTAGGTTCTGTTATGTGGTGATTGAAATGTGTAAATTCTACCTGGACTGTAGAGTGCAGGTTCACTGTGTGTAATCTGCCTTCACATCAGGGGAGCAGCACACAGGCTGTCCTGGGAATCCTGCCACTGTGTGTGCATATGGCTCAGTGGGAAAAGAAAGGGGGGCACATGGGCTGGCCTTTTGTCCACTTTGCCTGTCTAATTGTTGTCCATACACTGTCGGGGCAGTATTGCTTCTGGAGATGTGGTTAAAGGAATAGGTCTGAATCTGAGAGATTTCTAAGTGCCATTGAGGGATTCCCATATCAGTCCTTTAAGGATTATGTCACGTTAGCTCTGTATGTAAGGATTTTTGGTTATGTTTTATATTTCATATAATATTGATAGAAAAAGGGTTCGAACTCCTTTCTTGTTAGACAAAGAGTGAAGTAGCAAGTGGATCAGCATTTCCAAGGTGAGCAGGGGTATCTGCATACTCTGCACTCAGTGAATCCACGTCTTTAGTCTGTTGTTAATACTCTTGCAATATTGTGTTGTATAATTGCATGCATAGTACATAGCACATGCATTTTGCCTTAAAGTTTATGCCAGAAAGTGTCATGTGTGCTGAGATGTGAGCTAAATTACCCATCAGCTGCTTGACTGACAGAATTCATATTTTAACAAAAATTGAAAATCCTCTCTCCTCCTGTTTTATATTGAAAATTACAAATGCAGGTACACAGCTATGGCTTTCTAAAAAAATAACTACATGACTATAAGAATAATGATACGATTTTGCTTTGAAATGTGACAAAAGTGCAAATTGTGTCCATGTTAATCACTTTGTGAAAGTGCACCTTATCTCAGAAAGCACAGACAGGCTGCTGTATTTGGAAGCAATAGTCTTTCCAGTAAGTATTTTGTGTGGCTTACAGGTCTTAAATGCCCAGAGAGCTGGATACAAGGCAGCTATAGTTCACAATGTTGATTCTGATGACCTCATAAGCATGGGATCCAACGACAGTAAGTACAGGTATCACTTCTCTCCTGTTTGAATATCATTTCACCCACTGGAAACAGCAGCACCACCAAAACCCCCTCATTACCTAAACAACAAAGCCATCACCACAAATGAACAAAAAATCAAAACCGACCTAAATAAAAAACCCAGATAAATCCTCCTGCTTTTAAGATTTAATAACAGGAGATACTTGCATAAGAACAAATGCATTGATTTGTGCCTTCTCTGAATGTTTGTTTTGGTTTTCGTTTAAATTTTAGTTTGAGTGTTCTGGGCTAGATTTGTATTACTGATGTGTAAAATAGCTGATGTGTTGTTAGTTACGTAGAAATATACAAAAAGTAGAAAAAGTGCATTTGGAAATGAAACTTTACAATATGACACTTTAGTATTTAGAATCCTAGAACCATTTACGTTGGAAAAGACTTTAGGTCATGAAGTTCGTACACGATAGTCATTCCAGTTTGTTATTGCACTTTTGGGTGCATCTTCCTGTTCCTCTGGACGAATGGATTCTAGCATATCACTTATTTTCAGTTGGAAAAAGAGTATTTAGAGACCAGTGCACCGTTTACAATTTGGTTCTTGTGTTAGCTGTTCCAATTTTAACCTTCATGGAGTGAATATGTTCAGAACATCTTGAAATCTAGTCAGAATGTTGGATTTGTTCTGTGGTATGTGCTTTGTGTTTCTAGTGCTGTTACTGCTCTCTTTGTGGCATTTCTTTATTTTGTTCAGTTTTCAACCTGTTCAGTATGGAACAAGAAAATAAAAAAGAGGAAGATGAATTCTTTTGCAGGGAAATGCCGTTGAGTAAACTAGGAATGAACTTTGACAAACTAAATGGGAGCTGAGTAGCCCAGGCAGTTACATGAAAGTGAGTTCAATGAATTCTCAACCCATGTGAATCTTGTTTTCAGGTTTCACTGAGTAACCGTAACATAGAACAAGTCCACAGCAAACACAGACCTCGTAGTGTGAGCTGAGGTTCAGGCACATGTGCTTTTCCTTGGGGAGACTGACTACTTTGAGGTGGACTAAACTCAGGTTACTTTGAACCTTAAATATGAAGTATTAGGGAGAAAATCAATATAAAGTGAAGCTGATAAGAAGGTTTTCTAGAATATGGGATTTATTTTTCAATCAGTTTTCATTTATTACTGCCTTCACTGGTAAACAGAGAAGACCACAGTTCATCCAGTTTCTTGGGACTGAAATAAAGCTGTAGGACTTGGTAATCTCCTTCATTCTTCTTTTTGACCTGATCTAGCCACAGTTGTTTCCAGTATGTTTATTTATGTTTGGGGTGAAAAGGAGGGAAGACAGGTTAATTAAAACTTACAGAACCAGTTCACAAAATCATGTAAGTTGCCAGAAATTCTGGAAATCAATGGAAGTATGTGACTTGCTTGAATCTCTGAGTGAAGAATGGTGTTCTGATTAAAATTATGATTCTCTTTTGTCAATATATTTTGGTTTTAAGCTCCCTTTATTTCATTACGAATTTTGATTTTTCTAAATTCTCTAGAAATTGTGTAAGAAAAATAAAAGTACTTATATGAAGTAAAGCTGTACCATGCATGTGTGTTGGTCTGGATGTCACTGTGTTAAAATGTCTTCCTGCTGTCCTAGTCTCATAATGTTCAGGTCTTGTATCTTGAGTACCCATAGGTTGTCCACGTAATAATAGTTTTATTTTCCTACTTTTTTTTAATACAGTTGAAGTTTTAAAGAAGATTGACATTCCTTCTGTCTTTATTGGTGAGACGTCAGCTAATTCTCTTAAGGAGGAGTTTACTTATGAAAAAGGGTAGGTGAACTCACATGCAGCTGTTACTCCTTGCATTAGATCATTGTCTCTTTTGAATATTTATGGCTTTAAAATAGAACGCTGTGATGACAGAGGTTATAGGTGTTTTAGGGGAAATCTTGTGCCTGAGAGCAACCTGTAATGCTTTAGTAAATAATGATTTCACTGTATCTTTTGATAGTCATGCTAGATTTTTTTCATTCTGCTGTCAAAGCAGCTATGGTTTGACAGGTGGTTTTCCTGGTTTCTCTAGGTTTGATTGCGATCAGTAAATAGCTTTAACTCAAAAAAATGTTCTAAGAAATAGTGTTTTATCCTTTTATTTAATTAGCTTTACATTGTGTGAGTATGGGCTGAATTTTCTATGTTGTTGTGCACAGGTAGGATTCCTGTATTGTGTCTTGTGTGACAATCTTTTGTTGGGTTTTTTTTTTTGTTGTTGTTGTTCTTCAACTTGTTCATTAAGTTCTCATTAATTTAGAAAGTGTTACCTCTTCCTCCCCACAGTGGCCATGTTGTGTTAATCCCAGAGTTCAGTCTTCCTTTGGAGTACTACTTAATCCCTTTCCTAATAATAGTAGGGATCTGTCTTATTCTCATCGTGATATTTATGGTAAGTTTCTTGTTTTAATAATATTTTTATCTTTCATATAATCAGGGGAACTGTCACACACTGAAGTTAAAGGAAGGTTTACAGTAAAGGAAGAGTGAAGCTGTGTGTACTGCACGTACCTGTGCCATGCTTATCTGTAATCATTTCGTTTCTCAATAAAACAAACAGGCGCAGGATTTTGTCAAAGGGATATCAGAAACCTTTTGGATCTCCTCCCTGGCATGTCACTGCTTACAGGAATTGTCCTCCCTGCCACTCTAATGCTCCACAAGTCCTTGCCTTTGGTCCCATACAGGGTGACTTGTCCTTGTGCTCTTGTACACCAGGAGTGTATCCTGCCTTACCAAACTTAACAATCATTTCTCCCCCTGCTCCAGGGTGCAGGGCTCACTGTTTTGTACTGCACTTAGGTGTAGTTCTGAGTGTGTGAGCACAGAGCACTGATCTCAGCACACACACTGCCTGTAGGGGTTCTCAGCTGGGACATCTTTCCTTGAAGTGATAAGGTGGCATAGCTGCATATTTCAGGGTACTTAGCATCCCATTTTTTGTTATCTGTGTCCAATTTATTATTTTACCTTTTAATGAAAAGCAAGTAATGCATCAACTGTTGTATAAACACTTACTTAAAATATTTTTCTCCATTAGTATTTTTTGCACTGCAAGTTACATATTTCATCCTGGGCATGTTTGGTGCAATTGCAGCAGCTCTCTGAAAACAAAGCAGAATGATCACCTAAAGGTGGATTTCTTTTAGCAGAGTTTTTGCTGCTGTTTTTTACAGTGTCCTTCTGGACAAAACCACCCCGTTAAAGCTAATTGTGTGCAGAGGACAGGGGGTGAACTGTCAGAAGGGTCAGGCTCAGGGAGTTACAGGGAAGGGGTAACACCTGGCTGGGTCTGGGCATCAGTGGTGCTCCTCAGGGTTCAGTTTATTATCAGTTCTCTGTGCTGCTGCTGTCAGCAACCTGGACAGAGGACCTGAGTACCCACTGAGTAAATTTGCCAAGGATACTAAACTAGGAAATGCTGGTTGCATATAGAGAGACAGCACAACAGACTAAAGCACTGGATAATTAATTGGTGCAGTGAAAATTATCCCAGAGAGGTTCCAGGTTAGATTTGGTTCTCATTCTTTTCTGATTCTGTCCTGGCTTCTTTGAGACAATCTTGTTTTGAACTAGGAGGTTCATGTGAGACTCTGATTGTCACTAAGGATCTGGATTACAGCAGAGAAACTGCAGGTTGTGCATAGAGCTTACTGTTTAGCTGTGGTGAAAGAGCCTGAATGAACAGTTTAGATTCAAATATCCTTTGTTCATTTCTTTGCTTGTCATCATACTTGAAAAAGAATGTCATATCACAGGTGCTAGATTTAGAAATTGAACAGAAATAGCATTAGGGACTACTAAGAAAATGGAAATAGAATCTTGGTTATAGTTATTCACAGAGCTTTCTATCACTAGTTATTTAGATGGTTTTTTTACTGAGTTATCTTAGTATGGCATAGTGTAACATGTAACAACGACTCAAAGTAAACCCTTTAGTTTACTCCCCAAACTACTATTTTAGATTATATGGAAACAGTTCTGATGGATGTGGGAATAATCCTCTAAAACAGCTGTAATAATCTAAATCTGTAAGGAAAACTTCAAACTTACTGAACTGTGTTTTGCTCTGCAGTATGCTTCCTGCTTTTCACAGGCCTCAGTAGAGGATTGCAGCAATTGCCATTATTTTATGTAGTATACATACCTTTTTGTTTCTCTATCCTCTCAAAAACCCCTTGTATATTCTCAGTTCCAAATGCTGTGTCCATGGAGAATATCCTTTGGGCTTGTTTGGCTTCATCTTGTGTTCAGGCAAGAGGTTATTCTGTTAGCTGGGGTTCCCTTTTGACCAACCTACTGCAAAGCTTCATAAATCAAAACTTCTATTGGTTTTTTATTGGTGTAACTTACTGTTCACATTATCTTGTCTGTTTCCAGATAACAAAATTTGTCCAGGACAGACACAGAGCAAGAAGGAATCGGCTTAGGAAGGATCAGCTTAAGAAACTTCCCGTACATAAGTTTAAGAAAGGCAAGTGGATCATTCTTTGTCTAAATCATTGGACCTCATTGTTTTTAACACCAAGAACCTTGCAAATCAAAGGGGTATTAAGTTTAAGAAGTAATTTTGACTACAGATGAAATGGAGGAGTTTTGAGTGAAAGCATACAAAAGGATTGGCTTGACTCTGTTCTCACTGAAATAGAGTTCTAACACTTCTTTAATGGGAGCAGAGTAGACTGTGGCTGAGCATTAAAACATTGCTTAAAAAAAAAACAGTGCAGAAATTGCATCAATGTTCCCAAGCCCATGTGTGTGTCAGGAGAGTCTGCTGCAAGTCCTTTAAAGTCAAACTAATTCTCAATTCTGTGCTGTAGGAGATGAATACGATGTGTGTGCCATCTGTCTGGATGAATATGAGGATGGAGACAAGCTCAGGATCCTTCCATGCTCTCACGGTAAGCAGCTGTATTTTAGGTTCAATTTAGATTAAAACAGCTTTCCAAAACGCTGTCCAAAACCTATTGTGCATATGTTTAGTAAGTGATTTATAAAATTCCTTTTTGCTAATATGCAAGAACGAATGTACAAAGTGGGAAAAATGAAAGTTTGCTTTCTTTTTTTAAAAGCTAAAAAGCTTGCATTCCCACTTTGCATTTTTCCTTGGATGTACACGTGAAAGAAAATTTGGGCTTGATGCTATCCCCTGTTTTTAAACACGGCCAGTCTAGTTGCAGTGCCAATTGCAGACCTAATTTAAGATCCGCAAAATCATGTGCTATTGCAGTGTGATAATGAGGTGCTTTGATACATGTTGGTGTGGAGGCAAGAGGCAGTGTGAAGATGGTGATGGTGGGCATGCCAAGTGGATGGAATTGCTCAAAAAGCTTTATAGTTTGTCATCAGATGTGGCCTGTTGTACTACTGCTCTCATTCACTCAGTAGAGAACACAGGTATTCATTGCATATACCTACATGACTGAGATCCATCAGGTGTTTTTTACAGGTTAGGTGCCAGCAAATTTAGGACTAAAATTCTCTGTGTGAGTTACATTCTGAAATTCTCCTGTGTCACTGAGCAAAAACACGGGTTTAGCAGGTTTCCCTGTCCTTTTCACTATTATAACTATGTCCTTGTATTTTGTTTTCTAACAGCGTATCACTGCAAGTGTGTGGACCCATGGCTAACAAAAACAAAAAAAACCTGTCCTGTGTGTAAGCAGAAAGTGGTCCCTTCCCAGGGGGACTCTGACTCGGAGACAGACAGCAGCCAGGAGGAGAACGAGGTGTCTGAGAACACTCCTCTGCTCAGGCCCCTGGCCTCGGTCAGCACACAGTCCTTCGGGGCCCTGTCCGAGTCCCATTCCCACCAGAACGTGACCGAGTCCTCCGAGTACGAGGAGGACGACAACGACAACGGCGACAGCAGTGATGCAGAAAATGGGATGAATGAAGAAAGTGTAGTGGTTCAGCTGCTGCCCAGTGAGGACAGGGAGTACAGAGTGGCAAACACTGTCTGAGACTACTAACGACCCATAGGTGTATGAACAAAAGGGTTCTTAAGGCTCTTTACAAACCTTTGCATAGGGAATCTCTTTTAATCTGTAATCTGTTTGGTTTCTTTGATAGGAGCAGCAGTTCACGTAGTAGTACTCTGGTTAAATCATTACAGGTAGATTTCTTTTTGATTCAGGTATTCAGTCACACATTCTGTCTTCTCAAAACCAACAGTTAAACTGGACTTCACAATGCTAATGAATAATGTTAATAGTTTATATCAATAGAAATATCGCAGAGACTCTAAATGTCTCTTGTTGAAGCGGGATTTCTCTGGAAGTACTTTTATTTCCATTTTGTAGCTACAACTGGGTCATCCTGAGAGCAATATTTATTACATGTAGATATGTGTTACCCCTTAGGCCCAACAAAAACTGTATTTGCATGTTTGTATAGTTTTCCTAAAAACTGTCACCACTGCTGAAAGGAAAATGTAGAACAGATCAATATTCTATGTGCTGGTATGTCAAAACAAAGCAGAAGAAATTCCACTTTTATCTCAAAGCAGTGATTACAAATAATCCTTGGAGTTTGCCATGGTAGCAGAGTTTAAGCAGTTCCATTGAGCAATTCCCAGGATGAGGAAACTTAGAATATATGTTTAGTTTTGAGTAATTCACAAGGTCAGGTCCAACATAAGCACATTAATAATCCCTCCTTGCTACTACTTCATCATCTGGTTTCCAGTGAGGAAGTGGGAGTTGGGAGACAGCTGAGACAGAGGTTTTGTTCCACACAGAAAAAGAAGTTTAGGGTAAGTATTATCTTGATCCTTGGCTCATATACCTCTAACTAAGAGCATTTTATGCTGCATTAGTCTGCTAAACTGTATATAAAAAATTGTTCTTTTCAAATATCTGATTTGAAAACAAGTGCTTACACCTCTCTCACAAAACTCAGTACTTACCAGTGTATCACAAAAAAGGTAGATTCTATATAATACCTCTGTAACAATGTAGAAAGTAAAACCATGCATATACTCAAATGGAGATTTTTTTATATGGCCTTGACTAAGGAAAGCTTGAAAGAATGTTAATAAACATGTTTTCCACTTTAAATATCAAAAGCAGTTTATTGAACTTTTGCCTTGAGACCTTGAGTACTTGCCTCCCTTACTGAGGGTGAAGTGCTGCTGAAGATGCAGAAGATGGAACTGTTGGGATCCCGAGCAGATGATTCCTGTGTCTTACTGCGAGTCACAGTACAAAGGAGTTGCAGTGACCAGTGCTATGTGCAGGGGTCTGGGTTATGCAGGAAAACCTTCATTTTTTTCACTTCTAGAGTCTGTAACTTGCCTGGGGGAATGTGAAGGAGGACCAGGGTGCTCTGAACAATTCCTACCCAGCTGGCAGCGCCTGCAGAGCCCCAGCCCAATGCTGGAACCCTGGACAGGCAATGGCAGCTGAGGTGGTCCCAGACGTGATTTCTGACCTAATGCTCCATGCAGCCACACACCCTGCAGTGCAGATCTGTTTTCTGGGCCTGGCTGAGAGCAGGGAAAGTTTATTTTGCACAATGAGGCACAGTAAAAGGATAATAATGAAAGGATGATTCATCTCCAAACCACTGCTGCCAGCAGCCATGGGGTAATGACAGTATAGTGGTATATTTTCACCAGGCAAAATTCCCCTTCAGCGTGCATATGTTTAGGTGAGTCCAAATGGGAAAACGGTTTCTGAAAATGTAATTACTAAGCTGAAAGATGTTGTTTAAAATAGATCATTGCTGTTGCGCTGAGTGCATATGTTTATTCATTATTGTATTCCGGGCTCCCCAAAATCTGAAGAGTTCCTGAACCATGAACTGACCTAAACTTTGTAATATGCCCTTATGTAATTCTAGTGCCTATAATCAGTTGCAGACACAGTTATGCTAGGAAAAGTCACCAACATATGCATTTGAAAAAGTAATCTGAACATGTAATTCTTAACCAAGCAGAATTATACAGATAACATACACCTCAAGAGAGGGGAATTGGTCAGAAAGGAACAATGTCACACTAAGGAATGTGATGACAAGTACCTGGTGCACGCTGCCAGCAGCTGCTCTGCCTCTAAGCTGCTGCTACAGTCAATTCCATCCACTCTGGCCTTACCAGAGAAGCCTCTTTCATCATCCTAACCAGGGAGAAACAAAGTTCTGCCATCAGAAGGTGAGTGCAACTTAGTGTTCAGACACCGAACACAGCTTCACATGTGTTTTATGGGGGAAGCAGATTTGCATCTTCTGTACCAGTTACTATTGAACAGGAATTTGCTCTGTGCTCTGGGTTTGTTCTAACTTTGGCACTGGGAGATCCAGTTCAGACACAGCACCTTGGCAGTGGGAGCATATGAACACTATATATAGGAAGGTTTTAGAGCAGGTCTAGTGCCAAGCAGAGGAGCAGGTGCAGCTGCCACCAGTGATGAAGGCGTGGGGGAAGGAGGGGAGAACAAAGTGTTTTCAGGTCCTGTCCAGAAGCACCTGACTAGTTTGAGGGCCCAGGAAGGCAGAGCCTTTCACCTCCCATGATCGGGGCTTGGCTGTCCTCCCATCCCACAAGCTCCAGAGTTCACCAGCACAGCCCCTCGGGCCTGTTTCCAGGAGCTCTCGGCAGAGGTAACAAATACAGGTGCAAATCCTTTAAGGTAACGGAGACCTTCAATCTGCCCCTCCTCTGGGTGAGGAGAGTACATTCCCAGCCCTGGTGTACTGACCTGGGCAGGCACCACAGACTCCTTTGGCAGGGCAATGCCAAGCTGCCTTCAGCTTGTCTCAGGAATGGTCTATGGAGCACTCAGAGGGCACGGGAACCCCACAGCAGAGAGCTGGATAAATGTGGAATGAAGAGATGAGAAATCATCTCCTAATTTAAGATCTACCCCAAAGACTGCCTGGCTTTTGACTGAAGTCAAATCACACGACTTATATTACCATGTCATACTACTTACATTATCATACTACTGCTGTCCTGTAAAACTTAAAACTGCACTTCGACCTCCCCTTAGTGTGGCCAGCCATGCACTGAAGAGCCTCAGAGGATTTCCTGGGTGTGAGGTGGAAAAATTACCAACAGTCTGGTTTTGTTTGGTTGGAATAAATTTATTTCATCTGTCTGTAAACAAGGTGTTTTTAATAGTTATGGCATTTTTTGAAATGCATATTAAATCAGATGAGTTAGACTGTATCCCAGATGTAACAAAGTGCAGGGAAAGAAATGGACAAATCAGCAACAAGAATTTGTTTAAATCTGTACATTATCCACAAGGCCCAACAATAGAAGCAAATACTAGAATGTCCCTAAGGTAGTGCCAGTCAAAAGAAACCCTCGGAGTCGGTTAAAATCCATCTCACAATAGCAACAGTTCATTTTTTTTTTTAACAATAGTATGGCACAGAATACATATTAAAAAATTCATCACAAGACAGCCAAGTCAGTTATTCCAACCACTACCATCTCCCATTTATTCTTTAGTATACAGAGTTCTGCAGTTCTTGCAATGGACATACAGGTCAGAACCGTGCCTGAACTGAGTTTGGTTACAGACATTTCAGATGACTCGTGCACAAGGCAGCTCACTCCATCATTTCTGCAGCAAGGGTGTGACAGGCCAGATGAAGATTTTTAAATTTGAAATGGTATTTTGACAGTTTAGCTTACAAACTACCGACCTTCATCCAAACAGTGGCTTCAGAGCAGCCAAACTCTGCACCACTGAGGGATCTGGCAGAAAGGCTGAAGCCAGTCAGAGCTCCCAGGGTAGCTGAAGGTGGCAGTTCTCCACAATGACATTGCAGTTTCATATTAAAAAAAAACAAAACCCCCCACCCCCCGACCCCCAAGCTGCAAATTAAAATTGGTCCTATGAGAAACTGAAACCAGACACACTCCAGCTGGTTATACCAGGCTAGCTAAGGGCCACAGTGGCAGCCTTGCACAAGTCAACTACAGAACAGGAGCTGGCAAAAAAAAAAAAAAAAAAAGTGCCTGAGCTATTGTAATGATGGAATGTCTGGGGAATCCCTAGGATGGTGGTTTAAGGTCATGGGAGGAAGTACATCTGTACCCTTTCATAGTTTTGTGATTGCACTTGTTAAGCAGTACAACCTTCAGACAACATCAAGAAAAAGTAAGAGACTTAAGCCTACAGTGAAGTGCAATGACAAAACTAATGTGACATTAATAGCTTTTGAGTGGCAAATTGGTTAAACAAACCAGGCACTATAAAAATGGGTGTAAGCAAACACATGGGTTTAAAAAACAGAAACAAAGAGAGGGACAGAAGTGAAGATATGCACGCACTTTTTTCCTCCCAACCGTGCTCTGTGAAAGGAAGACTAGTGAGCTGTGACTTGCTCAAAGTGCTGAAGAGGCATTGATCAAATTAGATTGTACAATCGGCACCTTGTTTAGTATCTCGGTTTAGTTGTCAATATCACACTAATTGCTAAGATGAAGCAGAGCCTACTCTTGGCATGTTCCCCTCCCAAGTTTCAAGTTATCATGCATATCATGGTCATGGTGGTGCCAGACGGGCTCGGTTACCTACAGTGGGAACTGGAGTTACGACAGTAGGAAATGGGTAAATAAAAAACCACAAACTACCATCTACGGTCTGGTAGCACTGAGCACAAGCGGGTGGTGGTGCAGACAGCTGCGAGGTGGATGGGGAGAGGCTGCTCAGACATCAGACCTCCTCAGGTATAAAGCCAGTTCATATGCTTTCTTGTTGAGTGTCCCTCCATGGACACCTTCCTTTCCCATGACTATAACCAATGCTGGAGTACACAAGGAAACAAAACAGAAATAAAAAGAATTAAAGGGAAAAAAAAAATAACACCTTTCCCCACCAACAAAGGGATACAAAGGAGACACAGGTTCATACCCCATCACCCTGCATTGCTAGTAAAGTTTCCAGAATGTAAGGTTTAAAGCTCACCGCCAGGAAAGTTTAATAGCAATCTTCCCCTAATACTTAACAGTCTGCCTAACAACTAGAACCCAGAGTCTCTCAAGTATTTTGCCATTGAGTATGCCTTCTTATTCAATCCGCCTCCATGGACCCCTTCTTTGCCCATTACAAAGACCAAGACTGAAAGAGAAAAGAAAAAAAAGTTTTTAAAAGAGTGTGTTAGACATGGAAATAATGCAAGTTTTAGGCAGTGCAATAAACACCCATCAAGATTTAGTATTTGGGTATTAAGCTAGTTTAACAATTTTGTTAAAACACAGATGTAGATGGGGCTGGGAGAAGGCACAAGCTATTCTCAGGGGTTTTATTAAACTGTGGAAGTTGTAAGCATTCACTGCTAAGAAAAATGCCACCAGCTATCACAAAAGCATTACAGTGCCTCTCACCATCATCCATCATCAGCCAGGAAGGAAATCCTGGTGGCAGTTTAAACACCTGTGGGGGCAGGGGTGCAGTGTGTGCCCAAGTCTGATGGGAGAGTGGCAAAATAAAATTGCCATGATCTGTGCTGCAGCAGTCACTGCTGGTACAGGAACCAGAGTAAACCTGCCCTGATGCTGGTAAAAAACCCCAAAAGGTGAGTTGGGCTGAGGCTTTCCATGCAATAACACAACTATAAACCACACTTTTTACACAAGATAAAACACAGGGACAATTGTCAAGCTGCCACTCTCCCCACTCCCCCAGTTTCAGCAAGGTGTCCCAGACTGTCTGGTGAAAGGAACACTGGAGGGTCACCAGGAACAGCCACTGTGAGGTGCCATCAGATGTCCCCCAGCAGGGAGGGGACACAGTGAGCACTGGGCTGCCACAGGCCAAGCTGGGAATGCTGCAGACAGTTCTATCTACCATGATCATACATCGGGGCCTCAAGCTGCACCAGGGAAGGTTTAGGTTGGATATTAGGAAAGCTTCTTCACCAAAAGGGCTGTCCAGCCCTGGCACAGCTGCCCTGGGCAGTGGCTGAGTCCCCATCCCTGGAGGGATGTAAAAGCCACATGTGGTGGCACTTGAGGGGGTGGGTCAGTGGTGGCCTTGGCAGTGCTGGGAGAAAGGGCTGGACTCTGATCCTGGAGGGCTTTTCCAACCTTAATGACACTATGATTCCACCTCCATAGCAATTTGCTCATAAAAGCTTAAGACAATTCTCACTTGCATTTCATAAGTCAGAACTCTGCTTGTTTCACTCAGTGCTGCCAACCCTCTCCCTGCTTGCCTGCCCTGGGCTTTAGCCCACAGACACCTGCTCTGCCTTTGGTTTTACACCTGTAGCAGAAGTCTTGTCACTCACGAACCTGCTCCACAGCCAGCCCAAAAATGCCAGCCCAGGTGTTCCCAACACACACTCCCAGAAGAGTGGCTGCCCCATAACAGATTTTACTGGAAGCTGAAGAGCCTTTAACTGAAGAGCACAAGGAGCAGGGGTGTGAGCATGAAGCACATTTCTCTGTGGTAATAAACTGGATGGGCTTTTTCTGCCTGGACAGACTTCAGCAGGCTCAATAGCAAGTCCAAGAAGAGTTAATGTAGAACTTTTTAAGTAGGAGCAGCTCATACATGAGATTCACATTTTTGCAGAATAAACTTTCCATCAAGCAATTCACAACGAGAAAGCTGCAGTCACTGCCTGTCATTAAAAGACCCCTCCTGAGCTTCAGGTATCAAGTGATGGAATAGCAGCTAAGCCTGCTTGGAGCTGCAGCCTGCTTTTTCCTGCTTGTCAGAGACCTGTTAACTACTGCAGAGCCTGGTGCTGGGCTGGGATGCAGGTGGGAACGGGGGAAGGACTCAGCCAGAGCACTGCCATCCACCCCTTGCATCACTTCCCAAAATTAGCCACTAAATACGGGAGTTTGGTTTTCTTAATAGCTGGAGTCTATGCTTAGGGACACACTCCTAATTCAGTGATCTGAAGGCAGACAAAAGGGTGCTTACCTCGTCCAGCTCTGCCTACAGCAACATTATATGTGGGCTCACCACCTTGACTCTTTGTCCTGATGTCCATTGTGCAGTCGCCATCGACATACAGGCTATCTCTGATCACAGAGCACTTCTTCGCACCAAGGGTCAGACCATTGGTGAAGAAACCCTCTCGGTCTTTTCCTACAATCAGATCTATTTCCCCTGGCTGTCAAAGGAAAGAGTTCAGAGTTAGCACGGCGGGGAATATCGCCGTAATCTCGGTTGAGAGCCGGTGTTGTCTCGGTGGAGAGGCCGAGGCCGTGATTTCTTCCCCCGGGTGCCGCAGGCAGCGCTCCGGAGCGCAGGGCTTTGTTCGGGCAGCCGGCGCTGCTCGGCGGGGGAGCCT
>VWZU01003339.1:17991-34537 GCA_013397095.1 Sterrhoptilus dennistouni
CTCAGGGAAGGGCCCGGGGAGCCCAGAGCGGGCCCGGCCGTGCTCCGGGCAGGGCGATCTCCTCCCGTGCACACGGGACCGGTGTCCCATCCCTGCCGAGCCCCGCTGCGCCCCCACGGCCCCTGTGCGGTCCCGCATTTGTGCTGTTCCTGTAATCCACCTCTGCCCTCGCCCTCGGACAGTGACTGACCTCCCGCCTGCCCCTCCCGGGCCCCTCATCCTCCCGGGCCTCACCGGTGTGTCCCTGTCAGACACCGGCATCTGATACGGTTTATTTCTGCAAGGGGGTCGTAACTCGCGATTTCGGGGCTTATCGTTCCGGGTTCCACCAAGTCTCTGCTGCAGTAATTTAGTTCCACATTCCTTTCCAGCCCCCGAGGCTGGTTGCAGTGGTTTGCTGCACTGACACCGGGCCCCGGGGGATGGCTGGGCTGCTCCAAGCCTGGCCCGGGTCACAGACCTGTTCTCCAGCGCCTTTAGGGCGTTTCGGGGCAATTGCTCTGTTTTCTGTAACACTGAAATTGTGGGAGGATTATCTTGCTTTTGAGCGGGGTGGGTTTGCCTGGCTGGATGACTGTTGTGGTTCTTGGGGCAAAGGGGCCTCGTGGGATGTGGTGGGGCTGTCAGAAGGTTTGTGGCTGTAATTCAACAAGTCAGATCTCATAGCTGAATATGCCAAGGCATAGTATACAATAAACGAATCTGCCTTTTCCTGACCTTTCCTTTACCTTTCTCTTTACCCTTCTTTTCCTTTACCTGAAGTCCCCAGGTATTTATAAAGGATACCCCTACAGCACACTCCAGGGTTTCATACTCCTTTAACAACCTACTTCTGTTGTCATGGGACTGAGTGTTGTTTAGTACAGGTTGCTTGGATTACCAGGTACTTGGCAAAGAGCACATTTGCATCTTTTACCTTAATTCCATGAGGTGTTTTTTTTCTCTATTTTGTTTTCACAGTGCCTTTACCCCTCTGAATTTGGACAGCATCATCCATGTATCCCAGAAATATTCTCATGTCACTGTTTCTACCAATGAGTTACAGTCTTTAAAGTTGCTTTCAGCTTTTAAAATAGCTAAAGCTTTTTGTGAAGTTTGGCTTGCCTTCATCAGAGATTCTTTCCATGAGAAGGAGAAAAGGTTCTTTTCTGTCTGAAGGTGGCATTGAGAGTCACTTCTCTGTTTATTCCTGGCCTGTAGGAGGTCCCAGTTAAACATTCTTACTGGCACAAAATGAAATGCATCCATGCGAAATGAATGAGAGGCTGACAGGCCTGTTAGTTTTAGAGTTCAACCAAAATGTGTTTGATTTTTTTTTGTTGCTTGTCTTCAAGTTGCAATAAGGATTCCAAATTATGCTACCTTAACAAGTGGATTTAATGGATAAAGAGACAGACATCAGTGACTCAGGGGCAAGTGTTGAGGATTTTGGAACCGTTTGTTTGCTATGCTAGCTTCATTACCCTTTGATTAATAAGAGGTGGGCTCCTCTTAAGCAGCAGGCTCTTGATACAATCATGGAGGTATCTCATACTTCTCTTAGACAGCAGGCTCTTGGTAAAGGCATGCAGATATCTCACACAGGAACCTGTGGGTTTCCAGGACTTTGGCCACAGGCTCTGCCCCTCTGGCCTGAAGAGATCTCACCCTCCAACACATTTGTCTGTCCCTTCTGCCCAATGAACCCTTTCAGCCCAGCATCCAGTCCTGTTTCCCAGGAGCAGAGGGCCCGTGGTCACTGCCAGCCCAGGGTGTGGGGAGAAGCTGCTGCTCTCCCAGAATCCGGAGCCAGGCTCGGTGCGTGTGTGGTGGTTCAGCCTCTCTGACAAGTGTTTCAGCTGCCTGTCAGGGTGCAGAGCAGGCCAGGTAATGTTGCTGTGCCTGGTGGGGAATGTTACCTTTAGTAATAGCTGCACACAGCAGGTGATCAGTGGTGTGAGGGCTGTTCTGGGGTGCAGATTGTGTTAGAGATACAGGGAATACTGACATCTGCTTTGAATGATTTTAATTGGAAATAACTGCATGGAAGTCTGGGATCTCCTTGACATAAATGGTTGGATCAGAGTAGAGGATTTTGCACCTGCTTGGTAGCTCAGCTTCTAGTCATGTTATTTGTGAACTAACTATAGTAATATATTTAGAAAGTGAGGTCTAAATTGGGTTGCTATTATTTAACGTTTCAAAGCTACCAGATATCTTGTATAATTTGCAGATTCAGCAGTCACTAGTGGTGTTTCTGAAAATCGTGATTCTTTAATTTTATTTTCAGTCTTAGGTGCCTGATTTGATTGTGTGCTATGTTATACAATGGCTACAATACAGTTTGTGTAGGCACCTGTACTGCAGCAGCACCTTTGAGACCCCTGGAATTAATTAAGAAAATTAGGGTGTGCTCTGTATGTTAAAGATTGTAAGAACATGGACCTCCAAGATTGTTGGGATGGTTTTGCTATGAGAGTAAAGTGGAATTTGAGACATTTCTGAAGCTAATTATTTATATATGCATAAAAATATCCTTGTTAAAATTGGTGATTCAAAATGCAATAATCATTAACACCACTGTACAGAGTTTTATTGCACAGCTATTAGACCTGTGCCTGAAGAAGGTCCTGTCCCATGCCAGCATAGCTGTGGCTGCCCTGCAGAGAGCCTTGTACAGTGCCACTTAAACCATCCTGAAAAGTCTGAAAAAAGGTGCTGTTCTGGTGTATCTTGTATTGTTTGGAGCAATGGTTTAATTCCATGTTAACTCTCCATGATGAGAGTTTCATCTCCTTAGAGGATTTTGGCCTGGTATGGTTTTACCAATAAGATAGCTCAGCAAAACCTTTGTTTCTCTATGTAAGACAGGTATGTAAGCAGTTCTGAGGGGTTTCCCTTGCTCAGTCTTTGTTTAACCATCAAGTTCAAACAGAAGAAACCCACAATGTAACTCTGAAAATCAGATGCAAGAATAGGGATATAGATATGTAATATAAGAGCATGGAATTGCCTCCATTTCAGTGGCTTCCACAAGTACTTAAAATAGGAGGAAGGACAGTTCTTTGGGGATGCAATTTACAGACTGGCCAAAGCACTAAAAAAGGTGTCTAAAGTCATGGAACTTTGCTCAGCTTTAGGAGTTTTAAGGTGATTTTTTAATCTTGCTGATGGCCAACAGAAAATAAACCTTATTCCTAGAAATAAGAGTACGTTGTATGTAAATTATTACATGAGGAGGTAGTCTCTGATTCATAATGGTGTCTTTGATGGGTCCTTGTAGGAGGAGTAACAAGTACAGAATTAGGCCCATATGACACACCTTTCTGTGCCTCAGTTACCCAGCAGTTGGACTCCTTGGTGTGCTTAGATCCTGCAGTACTTTGTTTTGCTTAAAGCCAAGCAAACAGAACCCAAATAGGTAACTGTGAACTTTTCAGTTATGAAATCAGGGTATCAGACTGTGAAATTCATTGTTTGTAGATAACTTGACACAGTGTTGGGAAGGTGGGAGCATTCTCATGCTTCATTTTGCCCAAACTCGTGGTGACTCATCACATGTGTCTGGTAACTGGCTGTTGCAGTGGGTGAAAGGTTGTGAGGAAGTTAATCTTAAAAGCCAAAAAAAGAATAAGAAATGCAATAAGAGGGTTGGAGAAGCACAAAGATAGAGCGAGAGAAAGCAGAAAAGTGGAAAATGAAGCACAGCAGGCACAGGCTCTTGACACAGTCATTTTTTTAATGGATATTTGTGCAGTGTGGTTTAACAGGGGCAGTTAACAATCTTACCGTGGTGTAAAGTGTGAACCTGTGACCCCTGTGCACACTTCACTGACCACAACGAGAAGTGATAGGAGATGAAAGAGAACATTTAACTTCTCACAGGCTTCACCTGCTTGGTTTTTTCTCTGTCACATTTGACTGGTAGAACAAATTTACCTTTTAATAGCTGTTCTGTTTAGAATATTTTGGTATGAATTTTTGGTAGTTTGAGTACTACCTAGTTTCATCATGGAGAGAATTATTTCTGCCATAGGTGTAGTGCTTTTCTCTCAATTGCATCCACTCAAATATCACATTTTTGAGGAATAAAGTATATGAAAATTGTTCTTCTCAAAGCTGTCTATGTAATCTTAGAAGAGGTGTATTCAGTCTGAAAGTCTTAATACTGTGCAACTGTAAAGCAGCCACTCTGGTACAAGTGAAAGGAAACATTAAGAATATAAAAATGGGAGGAATGGGGAAAAGTAGAAATTAATAAAGGGGAAAGTAGCCTAAGAATGATGTGGTTTCATTTAGAATGTTTTCTCTTCTTTCAAAGTACCTCCCAAAAGACAATAAATCATTCTGTCTCAACCAAACGGCTCATTGTGGGAGGTGTGGCAGGCCTGATGAGCAGAGTCACCTCCCAGTGGAGCTGGGGCAGCTCCTTCAGCCCTGGGCCTGCCTGGCATCCCCAGAGAGCCCGTGGTGCTTGAGGAGCTCTTGTTGTGTCCCCATGGCATGGCTGGGCTGTCCCCCAGCACCACTGCTGTCACCCCACAGTGACTGTCCCTGGGGGAATGCTGGCTCTCAGGCAGGGCTGTGTTTGGGAGCAGACACTGAGGTTTTGCTCTCAGCCTTTACACAGCTGCCAGCAGAGTCGTGGTGGTGGTGCCATGGAGGAGTCCAGTCACCTGCTGTGTAATTCTCCATCCTCCCCTGTCTGTACTGCTCACATCCTTGTGCATCAGTGGTGCATCATCAGGTGGTGCTGGGGTGCCTCCAGCTGCTCACACACAGGCTTTGTTTGGGATGGTGCAGTTCCCAGTATGTGCTCCACTTATGTGAAGACAAATGTGGACAGATGCATCTAATACAGTTTGTCTGTACTCTGTGTCCAAGCTGGCATAGTGCTTTTTAAAGCTTTATGACTTGGGTGGGTTGCATTTAACTAGGACACTGAAAGGATTCCTCCCATTGCAGTTTTCTTTGAAACTCAAATGTAAAATGCACAATGAAGACCACGTCTCTTAGATGAAGAAACATGACTTCTGCATGTAAAAAAAGCTTCCAACATTACTGCTTTGACTGAACTATCTGAACAGCTGCCCTCTGCTACACAAACCTCCTCATTTTGGGCTAGAATAGCGTGTGCTTACAGGAGCTGGGCATGCAGCATGGCTTTGTTACAGAGCTACAAACAGGTGCAGGTCTAGCACTTGCCATTAGAAGAAAAAACACAGGAAAAGAGAGGGAGGGAACATTAGCACCAGCTAGACTATTTTGTGTGTTGGTAATTGACACCCATTTTCTGTGCTACCATTAGTAGGTGTTTGTGGAGGAAACAGTGGTAACTTGCTCAAGGCATGTATTAAACCACTGATGGCCTGGTTTCGGATGGAGGTTAGCAGGGTGAATTGGGAGGCACCAGCAGCATCCTGGTTCCCTGGATCAAAGAGAGAAGCCGTGCAGAACGTGTTGGTGATGGAGCACGGTGGGCAGTGAGGTGCTGGCTGTGTGCAGGGACCTCTCTCACCGTGCAGGGCTCATGTTTTAGGTGCTGTGCCCTGGTCTCTGCCTGGCCTGAGCTACTGCAGCTTTTAAATGAGGCCTTTTTACACTGTAAGAGCAAATCCAGTATTCTCACCAGTGTGCCACAGCTCTGGGTGCCAGGCTGGCTACTGCTCCTCTGCAGTTCTCTGAGAACCTTCACTGGTTTTGGAGTGAAAATCTCCCAGTAACTTCCCAGCCCCTGGCACTAGATGGAGCTTCAATCTACTTGCACTTGGAAGTTTGTTAAATTCAACTAGAAGATAAAAATAGAGAAGAATACATGCAGATGTGCGTGCCTGCTGCTGCACTTACAGCACCTCTTCCCCTGTTTTTTAGCAGAGTGGTGTAGATCATAATTTAAATTTAATCTAAATGAAAATTAAAATATTGCTGCAGAATCTGCTTGATCTGGTATGTGCATTGTAATCATTAGCATCCTTTAATGTACTCTCAGCTTCACCGTGGAAGTCGCTGTAAGTTACGTATACTGGAAATGTGCTGCAGATTTAAGCTGATGCCTTAGCTCTGCTGAATAAAGGGAATGCCATTTCTGACCAAAGTAGCTGGTTATATTTCAGGATGTGGTGGGGATTACCACCCTTTCTGTTTGCTGTGCTCATGCAAGAATACATTTGTATTTTCACTTTGTGCTACCAAAGCTAACATTTCAAAATCATCTGTTATATGTCACTTCATTTTTCCTCCATGTGCTACCCTTGAAAATATTGAACAAATAGAAACAAATAAAAATGAGCTTTGAAGATGTAGTGTTCATACTTTTCATTTAGCAAGCACCATGTCTCACAGGCCACACACACATATCAGAAATTTAAGACCATCTTTTCCGTCCACAGAAGTAACTGGAAGGAGATTTAGTTTTTTTCTTGGGTGCCTGTGATCTTATCAGCAAGAGACTGGTTTAGTCAAAACTCTTGTCCAAGCACTGAAGTAGTCATAAAAGAAACTGGAGTTGGGAGCCAAAATGGTGACACTCATAACAGATTTTGTCATTAAAGCACTGAATATTGTTTTGTTGCTTCACTACACAATCTGACTTTGAATTTCAATCTTCTTCAGAGCCTTTGTGCTGACCAGCAGGAGGATAGGGACAAGTGGGATGCCCAGAAGGCCTCAGCAGGCCAGGGAGCATTTGTGGGATGCCCTTAGACATGTCATGCAGAGATTGCACAGAAATTGTCATTGTGTTCTCTTAAAGAAAGCTTTGGGGTTTTTTTAAATAAATCTCTTATTTCCCTCAGGAATGCCTGTTATGCTCTGTTTGGGACATTAGAGGAAGGTCTTTTGAAATCTCACAACCAGACTATAGAGAGCTAATCTATCATTTGCCTTTGCACCACATCTGTCACTCTGCAGCCTTCCAGAGAAGTGGAATTTTCAAAATGCTCAACCATTTTGGTTCATTTTGATTTCTCTTCAGTGAACAAATGAGGGTGTGAGCATCTCTATCACAGCTAAACATTAATAGGTGAGCAGGCAGTCATTTTGTCATGTTGCACCCCTCTGGCAGGGACAACCACTCCTTAAATATGAGAGGCTTAAGCAGGACATGGGCACTGGACTGCCCTGCAGCAACAGGACAAATGTGCTTCCCAGGGCATTCAGAAGATCTTTTTCTGGATCTCTGGAGACTGCACTTGCAGAAGCACGGGCACTTGTGAGTTCAGGCAGCTGGTAACCAGGAGTGCTGGAGCTCCAAGTCCTTGAAGTGACCAGGCCCTTCCAAAGGCGATTGTGAGGAAGAGGACATTTGCCAGAGCAGGAATTGGACTCAAGTGGGTCTGGTCCTGCACCCTCTGATGGCTGTTCTCTTTGTATTCCCAGGTCATAACACACTTGTGCTGGAGCTAGTTCCAGAAGGACTGGCATGAGAAAACCTGCCAGGAGCATGGAAAGCCTGTGCTGTGGGTAACTTCCAACCCAGTCTTTTGCAGGGAGCTGCCATAGGAGCTGCCTTTGGGACCATGGCATCACTATTAGACACAGGTGATTAGTGAGGGAGCACAGCTGGTCTGCTCCAGTGCCCAGGAGCTTGTGTTCCCTTGGGAAGTGAGCTGTGCTGGGCCTGGTGTGAGCCATGCTTTGGGCAGAGGCTGCAGCCAGAAGTCTGGCTCTGGGCACTGCTGCTTCCTGTTCCTAGCCCGGGCAGAGTGTGGGTTAGTGGCAAGGGCAGGAGCCTGAGGAGCCACCATGCAGACAGCAGGGAGCAGGACAGGACTCTGTGTGTGCTGTGTCCTGCAGCCAGTCCTTTCCCTCCTCTTGGAGAGGCTGTGTCGTGCTGTACCTGGTAAATACAATGGCAATGGCAGCAGCAGCAGCTGTGAAGTGCTGTGACAGTGTCCTTGGAGTGCAGCAGCTCTCTCAGAATGGCAGGGACAGCCACTGTTCCATGAATAGCAAACCAAGTGACCTAATTCAGCTCTCATGGGCGGCCCTCAGCTGCTCCATGACTGCCACGCTGGAGCTGATTCATCACTTCCAGAGGGGCAGAGATTGGAGCTTTCAGGCCCTAAGGACTTTGCTGCTTTGTTATTAATTTTAAATTGATTAAAATGAGTTTTTAAAATACCAGGAGACACTTGCCTAAAGAAATGGTTATTAAAAAAGAAGAAGGAAATAGTCGGTCTGTGGGAGTTAACTGTGTGCTTAACAACCACTGGCTCCTGCAGCTGAGGACACCCGTTGCAGTTTGGAGGAGTCTTACGTCAGCTGTTCTGTCCTGGCAGATTAGCAAGAACAGGATTAATCCATCATTTTATTATAAAAAACTGAGAACTAGAAGCTGTCCTTGCTTACACCCAGCACAACCCTCTGGTGTCCTTGTCCACAGCAGAGTGGTATTACAATCTCAGCTACACAGCTTTGTCCAGAACTCAAGATCTCCTGGGGAAGTGAATCCCTGCAGGAGCATCCCGTTCTCTCCAGCATCTCCCAGTACTTGACAAAGCTCCTCATATGGTCCCAAGACTCCCTGGGGTGGCCCATGGGCCATCTGTACCAGGAACAGGCTGTGTGTCCCCTGCTCAGCCTCCCAGGGAGGGCAGGACAGATGGGTGCAGGATCCTTTTACCACTCTCAGAGGGCAGTTCTAAATAAGCTTCTCCCCTGGGATAGCAACAGGGCTGTGCCCGCCCCCGCTGTGCCAGGGCGATCTGCCTTACCCTGAGAGCAGGGAGATTGTTGTCCCCAAAGGTTTCCATCTGCTGCAGTGTAACTGCACAAGTCGGGCTTATACAGAGAGATGATGAAGCTTTTTCCCTTCTGCCTCTCCCCTTTCCCACTTCTGGGGCAATGGGTGCAGCCAGCCAGCAGCCCAGGGCTGCCCGTGGACCTGCCCCAGACACTGCCACTAAGGACCATTCTGTGCTGGGGTGGGCTCCAGAGCTGGAGGAACCCCCTTTATGGAGGCTGCAGAAACAAGGTTAGGGCTCAAAGTCCATAGGGGTTTGTCCCTGAGAGTTCATCCTGGGGCCAGCACCTCTCAGCATTCTTCCCTCTGCTCTGGAGGGGTATGGGGCTGCATGGTCAGGGTGCCACACAAGGTCTGGCCCTGCTGTGTTGGTAGGGATGGGGTTCTGTTCCAGTGAAAGTCAGGGTGAGCTCAGGCAGCATAAAAAGATTAATTGATGTAGTTTTTTGTCCAGTAAATAAACACCAACAAATTAATTTTTTTTTAATAAATGGGCACATGGAAGGTTCCATGGTACTTCAGAAAAGACAGAGAGCAGGAAGGTGAGAGGAGTAAAGGAGCAGAATATGGAATCCACTTGGAAACAATGAAGCAGCAGTCATTGTCTGTCAGCCTCTTTTATGTCTGTCTAAAAAAACAGACCTGTTATTTCAGTGAAACAAATAATGAAAATTTAAAAGCAAAACAATACAGAACAATGGAAGACTTCTGCAAAAACAATTTGACACTTCCTATTGATTAAAGTAATGGACCAGCATGTTCTACCAACTTGCATAAAAGCACCTTTGGTCTGCTTTAAAAATCCCTGTAAAAGATACAGTAATGTCACTCCTGTGCTGTTCACCTGTCTGTTCTCACCTCTAGATGTCAAAGGCTGAAGAGCTCTAAGTTGCTGTGCCACAGCAGAAGGTATTTCTCCTGCCTCTGCCCTGCACTCAGCAGTGGTCCTTGCCCCGGTGCTGTACAGAGCTGTGGGGGAGCCTGGAGCACAGGGAGCTCCTGCTCCCTCCCGTTGTATCAGCTGGGGTCCCTGCAGAAGCCAAACTCTGTCCTGCATCCTCTGAGACAGGTGGGATGGGCTCCTCCTTGGGGCTTGATGTGCCACCATTGGCAGCAGAGGTTTGTCCTGGGTGGTTCTCCCTTGCTGAGATGTGATTCCTTTGGCTTCACCTCGGGACCTGGGAATGACGACACGAGAGCAGTTTATGTTGTGTGCCATGTAGACAGATATTCTATCATAGAATGGCTTATGTGGAGGTTTTAACATGTGTCAATTTCTTTCCAACCAAGCTACTTTCCAAATTAGTAAATTATATGAACAAATTCCTTTTTGTGCTCAGACAGAATCAGATTTAGCGTTTTACTCAAATTAGAAAATTATGAAGTCGAGTAGGAAGAACACTGGGTTACAAAATGTTCTTGCTTCATTCATTTTGCCAGTTATAATTTTAGTTTTAATTATTTATGACACTCCATAATGTACTAGTTAATTTACAATAGCATATTTTGGTACAGTATTAAAATTAATGACAGGAGAGTTACTGCAACACTTGCTGTTTACCATGTGCTGAGTAATATACACATTAATTATGCATCTATTAGAATGGCTTTAAAGTGTGTGTAGCCTCAGCTGGAGGGTTAAGGTGTTTTAGTTTGTTCTTCATATAGTTAAAAATAGTGTCCTCTAAGATCTGATCCTAAAGTAGTACATGAAATCAGTGCTTATTCATGGAAGGTTCTGGCAGTGTGAAAATTCAGTCTTTGTAGGGCCAGACCTCATCAAGCAGACATTAAAGAGCATTTCAGTGTTTTAAGGGCTATATTCTTATATAAAGTTATTTTATTTCTATTTCTTTTTAGATGAAAGTGTCCACCAAGCCTGCCTTCTCAGGCCTGTGCAAGCTGCTGCAGAATCTGTTTAAGCACTGCTGATGTTTATGAGAACACAGGTGTAGAGGGTGGGAAAGTGCAGTCCTTGGGCACATGAAACATGACTGAGAAAACAAAATGCTGTCGGGTTCACGAGGAAAACAGAATTGAAAATAAAGCAAATATTTTTTCACACTTGTTTAAGTTTTATCACTCAGCTGTGCTATTTCTAGTAGCTGTAGACATAACATTTTGCAGGAAGAAATTTGACATATCTATTCAGCAGGCAGTACTAAGTTTCCCTGTACTGATATCACATCTTGCCAACAATCCTGTCCTGTGGTGGGAATTGTGTTCAAGACAAGACAACTGGCTGCCTTCATTATGCATTTCCATGTTTTTGAGCCAGAGATAAGACAAGCCCAGCTAGACCAGGAATTAAAACAACCCAATGTGTCCATTCTTGTTTGGTGAGAATGCAGCTCATGTTCTTAGAGCAAAGCAATTAAATTCTCTGTATTGTCACAGGTTCTGCTATTTAGTGGTAAAAGCTGTTGAGCATCAAAAAACCCACAACAAACAAACCAAACCAAACCCAATGAGGATACTCTGCCTAGCAAGTGTCCTGCCTTAGTGCATATTTTATTTCTTTTAGCCCCAGGCTAAGGGTACTGCATCTGAAACAAGAGTGACTCACCCCCTCAGCTCTACCCACAGCCAAACTGAGGTTTAGTTTTCCTGCTCCCCCATGACCTGTGCCTCCTTTCTGTCCCTGGAACAGAAGCTGAGCCCTCTGCTCTGAGGATCAAACCCCTCACCCCTGCCAGCCCAGTGCCCACCATGGGCATGGTGTTTCCCCAAGAAAACTTGAGAGAGAGACACAATATGCATTTTCTTAACTTTCCATGGAATCCATGTCCAGGGTAACATTTGGCCCATGGTTTCATATGACACCAGCTTGCAAATAATTTTGCTTCTAAGCAGAAAGGCTTGGGGAAATCAAAAATTTTACGCTTAAGAAGAAATCTGCAACACTTATTTGAGCAAACCCTTTAGCATAAACTTAGGCAGGACTTTGTCAATTCAATTTGGGAGATGCAGGGTCCTTCAGTGGCTGTTGTTTTCTACATTTCTTTAAGAATTTTGTGTGTGTGCATTTTTTTTTTCTTTCATTTTCTCATAAGGAAATTGAAAGTAAGGAGGTCTCACCAGGAGGAACACCCACATGCAGGTACCAAATGCCTGCATGTACCTACATTCAATTGATACAAAGAAGCTGAATTTAAAATGCGCTACAGAGAACAAGTAGGGCCAGCTGGAGGATTTCCTGCTGGAGAAAGGAAAAGCCTGCGGAGGCAGTGGGTCGGAATGCTGAGCAGTGACACATTCCTGATGGCTGTAAATAGTGTATCTGGGAGGAGGGGAATGGAAATATCTTGATTTGGTTCTTTGGATTAGTGAACTCTTCCAGTGAATGATTTTTTTTTTTTTCATTTAGCATTCAAAGTGTTTGTGGGATTTATATTTCTTTATGTCAATTAAAAGTATATACATATACATATACATATACATATACATATACATATACATATACATATACATATACATATACATATACATATACATATACATATACATATACATATACATATACATATTTGGGGTGAGGCTCAGTAATTATTCATTATAAGAGGCTCTAGAACTACTGTGTGTCTGTCTCTTGAGCACAAGGAAGCAACAGAAGACACGGACAGCAGTGTCAGGGTGGCTCTGAGCCAGGTGCCCCACGGCTGTGCCACCAGTGTCAGTGTTTGACCTGAGCAAGGCTTTGGTTGCTGAGCACCAAGGCTGCTGCTGCAGGGCTGGGACATGGGGCTGTGGCTGCCCAAAGCCTCTCCCCACTCAGCTGGGAGTGGGTGCTGGGGGGTGAGGGGGCCCTGAGGATCCACCCTGAGCATTCCAGAGAACGGGCTGCACAGGCCTTGGACAGGAGCCCCGTGTGTGGACAGTGCTGCCACTTCTCCTTTTATCCCAGCCTTGCCTTGTCCTGCCATGCCAGCACTGGGGGTTGGGGACGAGTTACTGGAGGGTCACGGGGAGCCAGACCCACGGCTCTGCCCCATGGGCTCCCTCCTCTGTCACCACTGGCCTTCCTGGAGTGGTGACAATGGCAGGGGGCATTTGCTCCATGAAACACCTTGTGGATCTGACTGGTTCACAGACTTTTAAAGTTGCTAGAATTTCATTTATCATGGGCTAATAAAAAAAGCTTGTTGGAGTCAAGTAAAACGCATTTAATTCAATACTTCTCTTGCAGTCTCAATCTCACCATACCTCTAATTTTAACTGTAGGCTGAATCATTTTCGTCCTACTGCTTTAAAAACAGGCTTGTTCTGCTATGTTTGGGAAGTACAATGCTTTTTCTTTCTCTTAGTCAGATCTGTCCTGCCAAGCTTCTATCATTCAGTGCTTTTGGATGTAAAAATAACATACAGCCAAGGATGATTTGCAGAGTTAGTTTTATTACTGTAAGCAAAAGTGAAACATAAAGGATGCCAGCATACATTATGCAGATTGATTTATAAAAATAAATTAAATGGGAAGTATTAGTCCCAGTGAAATATTTAACCTTGCTCTGACATAATTCCTCAGGGCAGAGTTTGCATTGTGTGTGCAGTACAGTCATTCCACAGTACTTCTCTCTAGGTATTTTTCCTCTGTGGCTTGCTGGTTTCCTCATCTGCCAAACCTTCTGCTGAAGCTGCTGCAGTGGTTAATGTTTGCCTAATTAAAGCACTATCCCTATTCCCCGTTCTCAAAACTACCTGATTTGTTTTTCACAAGTCCAAATACTTCCATTTAAGATAGACTCCTGGCATGACAAATACAGGTGGAATAGTTGTAGCCTGGCAGTGCTATAAACCATGGAGACAGCTCTGAGGTGAAGCCCTGAAGCAGGTGGGGCTGCTCCAAACCCTGCACCTGCAACACCCTTGTACATGTGGGGAGAGAGAGCAGAAACCAAGGGAAATACCACGGTGTGAGTGTGATTGTAGCACAACAGAAACATTGCTCCCCTGGGTCCAGGGCTTGGGATGAGCATGGCAGGACTAGAAAAACACTGGAAGTGGCACCAATCCAAGGCTGAGCAAACTTGGTCTGTTTATGTACAAGATCTGGTTGTGAATCTGGGTTGATCTAATTTTGCATTTAGAGTTTGGCTTCTTCACATGAATTTGAATTGTAAAGCAGTGACTGATGATACGTATTTATTTTTACTTTGAATTAATTTGAATCTGCATCTCAGCAACAACCTGGGTCTTTGGACAGCACAGGAGACACTGTACTGTACACTTCTGTAACACAGGTGTATGGAAGTGCATTGCACCAACTGATGTAGAGTTGTTTCACTTCTCAGTGTGGAGAAAGTCCCAGTGTTGCCATTCCACCTGGAAGCAGAGCCATCCTGCCCTGCCACAGAGCCCATGCTGCCCTGCCTGGGGCCAGGCTGACACAGAGAGGGTGTGAGAGGATCCCTGGGTCTCTGCTGTGCGCTGGGATGTTCCTCCCAGGCTGGCACATGTTCCACTTCCTAATGTTACATGTGGCCCATAACACCTTTCCTTGTGAAGCTTTGCTTTATTTCCACGATCAAAAAGGCAGAACAGGTGTCTGCTCACTCCCAAGTGTGAGTCAATTTGCACAATCCCAAACTTCCAGTTTGCCAGGCTAGTTCTGGAGAGCCTCGGCCTGTCCCTGCTTATGGAGACAGGCCAGCTGTTGTCAGCCGTGTGACTGGGAACAACTGATGTTTTACATAAGAAAGGATAACTTGGTTTTAGTTGGCTTTGTCTATTTCTACCTTTGAGTAGTTTCAATCCCAGTTCACAGGTCTGCTAGGTCAAAGTAAAGCACCTTTCAGTCAGCTGTTTGCCCTGATCAGCCTGACATCAGCAGGACCAAGGCAGGGATCTGTGTGATTATTGTGCTCCCAGAGGCTGAGGGATCTCCCCAAAGATCAGCCCTGTGGGACAGAGCACTGGACAAAGGCAAAGCAGGCATGTGGGCCACAGGAGGTGTCCGTGCAGGGGTGGTTTGTTCACTGACAGTGCAAGGCTGCACTGATCAGACTTGTTCTGCAGAAGCTGCATCATCTGGTTGTGCCTTTCTGTCATCAGCAAGCAGGTGTTGGCCACAGGAACAGGCTGTGCCTCATTGCCAGCTCCCTGAACGCTGCCACCTGCAAAGCTGGTTTTGTATTTGTAGCCATAGACTTATCTGCTGTTTAACAAAAAAGGTGTACAAGTGTACCCCCACCAGCCAGGCAGACACAAGTGTCCACGTTCATTTGTCTGCTGCCCCAGTGGCTGCTGCCCTGTTGCATCCCATATTGTCCACGGAGCATTTCCAGCTCTTGCAAGTGGATGCTGATTGAGCATAGAGCAGCATTGACTAATGTCACTTGTCAGGTGCATCTGGAGGACAAGATGGGGCTCAGTGTCTGGAATACACTTAAAAGGATATCTCTGCCTGAATTCCTCCATGGCTTCAGCACAACAGTAGAAACGGGCTTAGTAGACGCACCTCTTCTTATATTGAAGATAAATTTATTAAGAAAAATGTAGACTAAAATGAAGGAACACTTAAAAATATTAAAAAGCGAACAAAGGTGGATTCAGTGAATAGTGTATGTCAGAAGGAGGCCTCAAATAGGTGGTCCCTTTGTGCACCACCTCAGTCTGGTGAGCTACACAGTTTATTGAAATTGAGTTAATCCTGTAACTGATTTGTCAGAGAGGTTGCCCAACAAGGTGTTTGGTGACTGATCAAGGGGTGAGATGAGAAGATCTGTGGCTGTTCAGGGGCAGAGGGGACAGTGAGTCACTGACACGTGCTGGAGTGGGATTAAGGTGGTAAATGGAGAGCAAACGCAAGTGATTATTGGCATTCAAAAGCAGCTAATCTGTTCACTTGGAAGGTGCCAGTCTGCATTCTTGCCCTCTGAAGGAGTTTATTCTCCTGTCTGCAAAATGGCAACGACAGTCCCTGCTCGGCAGCCTTGCTGTGCCATGTGTTAGCAGTCCTGGCTACTGTCACTGTTTGAAGTGACTTGTCACTGTCGCTTCCCTCGGAATTGCAGTATTTCTGCTAAGCAAAGGTGCAGCTAACCCAGAAGTGAAGGAGTGAAAACAGCATGTGGTGCAGAGGAAAAGGAGGCAGCTCATTCCAGTAAAGCATGCAGTGGCATGTTGAGGCGGAGCTGTGAATCCAGGCTGCAGGATGCAGTCTAGGATCTGCCTGGGCTTTGAAACTGGATGTGGCAATCAGACAGCAGTCGTGTTCTCTGCTGCTGTGCCTGGCAGTATTTGGAAAAAACAGCTTAGACACAGACATACGTAACTGATGACAATGGGCTTGTGAATGTGGATACAAAACAACCAACCCCAACCCCAGAACACAGCAGGTGGTGACTGGTTTCTCCTCCGTGGAAACTCCCATTTATTGCACTGGAGGCTGAGGCCTGTGTTCCAGGCAGAGCAGTCTTACAGACCTGTAGAATTGTTTAGGTCGGAGAAAATCTCTAGGATTAAACAGGCAGTTTCCAGGTGTGATCTGTGGTGTGTTCTGATCCTGAAGTATGGACGTGGGGTAAGGTGTGCCAACAGGAGTCTTCTGTTACAGAGGGATGAAATCCTCCTGCGGTGCAGCAGCAGCAGAGTTAATGACTTCCCGAAGTCACCCAGGGCTGAACCTTGGCTTTGGGCAGCAGCTGAAGGAATCCTGTGCGGCTGGACAGAAACTGAGAGGGGTGTGACTGAAGGTGCCTGTTGTCAGGCCGGGAAGGAGCAGGACTGGCCCTTGTCGCACCCCCTGTGCTCTGTCGGCACAGCCAAGGCTCCCGTGGCCACGGTGACCCGCTGAACGGGGACAAAGGACGTGTCGTCTGCTGCCAC
>VWZU01003339.1:35585-70220 GCA_013397095.1 Sterrhoptilus dennistouni
GGCTCAGGCAGCGACAGAGATTGCACTTGCATACAGCAAAAAAATCTAAACCCCAGAAATGGTATTTAGCAGCTTATCTTATCTACAGATAAGCTCATAAAATGTACTGGTTAAAAATAGGTTTTAAAGTTCTTGGCAAACATCTCGGCTTTTTTATTCTTTTTTTTTTTTTTTTTTTTTTTTTTTTTTTTTTTTTGCTGCAGTACAAAAATACCGTTTTCAATTATTCTTATTCTTATTGGCTTTTTCTGGTCTTTTTGGAAAAGGACCAAATTATTGATGGGTGTTTTCAGCTTTTAATTGCGCCTCAAGTGCTAAACTTATTCCTGCTATTTGTTTGCAATATGTTTAGGCTATGTTTAGGCAAATGCAAGTGGTTATTCAGTGCCTTTGGCACTCTGAACAGAATGTACTGAACTCCTGGGGCTTGGTACAAAGCCTCAGCCTCCAGCACTAACAAAGCCTGTGCAGGCAGCAGCTGAAAGAGGAGAACCACCTAGGCTTGAACAGAGGGGGTTCAGAAGATCTGGGAAGACCATGAATCATGCTCCTAGCTTTTGTCCTGTGGGCTGGGTAAACGAAATAAGGGCATTTTTGCCCATGTCCCGTTAGCTGGGGCTGCTCTGGAGGCCTGGGCATGCTCAGCCTGTGGTGCTGGGGCCTGTGGAGCCTTTGCAACGTGCAGTTCCCCAGCAAGGCTCCTCTGGGGGTACTGACTGTGCTCCTGAGGCATAACGGAGGCTTTCCTTGGCCAAAGGCCACAGGGCTGGAAGGGAAGCAGCACGGGGCCGCTCCTGCTGCGCGGCCATTGGCAGCAGCTCGGGATTTTTACAGTTGTTTGCCTGTTACCCAATCTATTTCAAGCTGTGATGGAATAAGGATGGCATTTGATCACAGTACTGCGCACAACTGCTTGGCTTTTATAACCCGTGTTTTAAATGGGAGGTTTTTCTATGTGTGCTTTTGTCTTCAGATAACTCGAGGCTGGTAGGTTTAGGCTTGGTGCTCTCTGCTGGCCTGTGCTGTGGCATGAGGAGAGAGCTCACAGCTCTCCAGAGGGTTACTGAGGTGAGAAACACTCACAGGACAAAAGGGTAGTGATGACTGTGGGCACAAAGAGCCTCCATCCTGGGTCTAGGTCTATGGTGTAAATTAAGGATGTCTTTGTAACTCTGTCTTTTTATTGGGCTTTATTTATCATCTCTACGGGTGTGTCTGTGTCTGCTGATCTTGGGTTTATTGAGCAGGGGGCTCACTCTGTGATGACTTTAATATCTGGTGCTACAGGATAAATCTCTGCCATCATGGCAATGATCAGTTACTAATGCTGGGTCTAACACTGCTTTTCTGTGTTCGTGTGCCTCTAACAGTGGGATGAGTGGCCTCCATCTGCCCCAATACACACACCTAAAATTGGTGCTAAGTTTTACCCCAAGTTTGAGACTTCTGCAAGCAGCATATCATGCAAGCTTGGCCCCACACTTTTCAGTGGATGAGGTCCCTTTGTGGTTATAGTGAAGTTTAGTCTCATGTCACTTGTTTCAGTGCTGCTCCCTGCAAGTGAGTGCAGCCAGGAGATGGATGTTTGCCATCTGGGAGGAAAACCAGGACTGGCATAGCAGGTACTCAGTCATGAGAAAAGGTAAAAAAAGCACTTAGTGGAGGGAGGGATGAAGTACAGAGAGGCAAAGAGGCAGGGACCAGTTATAGATGTCTTTTGTCTCCTTACATCATAACCTGAGAAACTCTGGAAAGGAAATGACCAAAGCTGCCACTTTAGGCTGTCTCTGGGTGAAAAGGAAAACCATGGAACATCCCTCATTTATTCTGAGTGTTTTTCAAGGCCTATGTAGATAACTGATAGCCATAAAAAAACATGCATTGGTTGTCATTTGAAATTAGATTTCTGCCCATATATTCTTTTGCTTTCATGTTTTGATGGCCAAGTTTTTATAAAAAACTTTTGATTTTATATTTCCAAGGTGCACATACAAATACCAGATTTGGGACAACTGTATATCTCATTCATGCACACAAATACCCGATACCTGTGACAGCCCAGGACTGGAGCCCTCTCTCAGCCCAGGGGCTGCTGAGCCTTTGTGCAGGCTGGTGCTGCATGCCTGAGAGACAATCACCTTCTGCATGAAGTGAAATTACAGCTGACGAAACCTCCACCTGTGTATAATGTAGGTTAGAAGGAAATCTGGAATGGCTGGTATGTTAGAGTGAACTACAGTTTGTGCTGTTGGGGCCCCAGGGATGGCTCATTGCTGCTACTGCTATTTCCCCAGAACACCTTCACTTGAATAAAGAGGTGAATTGTAGCAATTTGGCCCAATGCAAGTACACAATGCCTCAAAATCTAACTGTGCAGTCACTGAAGAGAAGGCTGTTCGTGTCAGCTTTTAGTGAGAAGTATACAAAGAATTTGATCCTTTAAAAATATGGCTAATTCATTGTCTCATTTTAGAGTACAGCTCTTCTACTACAAATACTATCTGAGGGACAGCTCAGAACCATGGAAGCCAAGGCTAGCATCCTATCTTATCCTGGTTTTACTAAATCAAATTTAGGGCAAATAAGACCCAATGGGTTTTATTCTTACATGTACTTTATTGCTGTGTCCTTTCTGTTGATTTCAGGGCTGTGAACCTTTCTGCAGCAAGATTTGAGTAGCCTGATTCCAGCTTAGATCAAAGTCCCTAGGATTCACTTGTGATTTCTGGTAAGGCTTCTTTATGGTATTCCTGATAAGCATTTTGAAGTAATACATTTTTATTGTGTCTAAAATGCCATAGGAATTTTCTGCTGACCTTTCAAAAACTTGTTACACTTCAGTGCCTTTTGCTTGTGATTTCCAAAACAACCTGTGTCCTGTAAAAGCAATTCTTCATAAAGCTTTGGATGTGTTTTCCAGCACTTCCTGATCCAAGCTCTGCTTTGGTGTGAATGCATGAAAAGCTGAGAGATTGATTGCTTTCTGCAGCTCACCTCCATTTTTCCTCTTGTGTTAAGAGCCACAAAGCAGAAAAGTAATTGAAAAATGGGAGCTGAAGACAGTGCTGTGTATGTACTTGTGGGAGCTGGTTGTCCTTCTTTTTCCTTGCATCTTTACTCAGTTGTTATGTATTTGGATTGAAAATGGAAGATTTTTGTCTGGCTGAGGCAGGGTGGCTGGCAGCTGGTAGCCACCACTGGCCCAAGGGCTCCTGGCCCTGGACTTGTCCTGTGGGTTTGGATGGGTTTGGATGACCAGCTTGCTTTATTTAGAAGGCTGATACATCCATGGGCTGTGACATGATAAACTGGGAAGCTGAATGCTTTGGAGCCTGCAAAGCACAACAGAGGGTTGGGTTTTGTTGCATTTTGAGCCTGTGGAAGGCAAAAGTAACACTCTGGCATTCTTTCTTTATTTATTATTATTTTATGTGGTCCCAACATGGAGTAGGGCGAGTGGCCCAGCGTGATGGAAGCAGACAATGTTTGTGCTGATAACAGAGGCTGAAATGTTTCCTGTCATGGAAAAGATGAACAAGCCAGTTCCACATCAGCTTTCTTTTCTGAGACTGGTGAGTACTGTCAGTGTTGCTGCTATTTCAATTCATGAGCTGCTGCCCTGTGTGGTATTAACACCATTGCTGTGCACGGTCCAGTGTCACCTTCCCAGAAATGGATGAAGGGAGTAAGAGTGCAGGAGCCTCCCAGTGCTCCCTCCTCCTGTCTCTGCCCTTCACAGTTTGCTGTGTGGTCAACTGCTTGAGATATGGCAGGGGCAGGAGACCAGGCTGGCAGCAGAAAAGGGGAGCATAGAGGGACCAAAGAGAGAAGAAATGCATGAGCCACAGGTAGAGAAGGCCAGGATGCCATTGTTGCTGCCAAAATCTTTATTTTGGCCATGGGCAGCACTCTGTTCTGAGGAAAGAGCGTGTTCAGAGGTGTTCCCTGTTATGCCTGGCCACAGTAATCCATAGCCTGAGCAAGGAAAAAGCCATCTCTTCCTCCTGATGGGTGGAAGAACCTGGCCAGTCCTGAAGATATCCATCCCAGGTGTGTCCCCTTTAGTCCATGCTCCAGGAGTCAAACTCCTGCTCTGGCAAGCTCAAAGGAACATTATTAAAAGGCCAACAAAGAGCTCACCTGAGGCAGCTCTGGGCTTTTGGAAGCTCATGTTCCCAATGAGCCATGATGTAAAAGCCTTATTCTGCAGGCAGATGATGCAGTCCCAATAAGTGAAGTCTCTGAAGGGATGAAATTGTTAGCTGAATTCTGCTGCTGGAGGCCTTGCACACAGGGAAGACAGCAGCTATATTTGCTGGGAAAACCAATAGGTACAGCACCATCCCTCTGAGAAGGAAACACTGAAACATTAAATAGAAAAACCTGCAGATTCTTTTTGAGGTTTTATTTTCTTGCTACAATTGCAGGCAAAGAGGACAAATTTTTCTGGAGCATACACCTACAGTGAAGAGCCCTGTGTGCATCTGCCATTGCTATGAGCAATCAGTATCAGGGTGACTGAACAGCAGCTTGTGTGGATACACCAGGTGCATTTTATCCATGAACTTGGAGAACAAGATGCTGGTTGATCCTAAGACACAGGTGTTCTGAAAGGGGCAGTTGGGACAGAAATCTGCTTTGGTGAATCTGAGATACTTGGGTCTCTTTTATTGTCCAAGAGGGAAGATGGCCTAATTAACCATGCTGTAGTCATTGTCAACACTGATGGTACATCTCTTGAGCCAACAAATACCCCTTGCAGTAGGTGTCATGGGTACAGAACCATACTGCCAAGAAACTTCTTGGAATTTCCTTTCCTTTTGCTTCCTTGGGAGCAGGATCTTCTCCCAGATGCCCTTAGCCAGCATGAACTGCTCTTGTACAGAATGGTGGATCCTTAAGAGGCATGGTTGCTCTGCTTCCACTTGGTTTGCCCTGTGCTATCCAGCTCAGCAGTGATACAGCTTTCTACAGCTTGGTGCCTTGAAAGTCTTTTCAAGTACAAGGCAGGTACTTCAGGAAGAGAAGCAGTGATTCAGTGCTAAAGCTCCCCATTCTTTGTACTCAAGCTCGTTCCTGTGTGTGTTTGGACACTCGTGTATATCTCCTCTCCAGCATTTTATGTCCCTCTTCTCTTTAGTGCTTTATCTCCCCTCTGCTCTTTAGCACTTGCTATCTCTTGTCAGCTCTCTGTGCTACAGAGGGGAGGACACTGTTTGAGGGGAGTGCTGAGAATCAGCCTCATCTGGCACATCCAGGAGCGCTGTGCGTGTGGTGAGGGACGTTTCCTGTGAGTGTGCTCCTCCTCCCACAGCTGTGTCATACATCTCTGTTCTTGCTGCTGGCTCCTCTGGCACATTCCATGCCTTGGTCTTCCCCTCCCTGCCTGGGCTCTCCTCTGCAGGCAGCTGCTGGTGAGGAGCCTGTTTGCTCTCTGGCTGCATCCACTGTCCTGATTTTGTTTTCTCTGTCATTCATTAACGGGTGAATGCCTTGTGCAAGTTCCATACCCACCTGTCTGGAAATTGTTCTCTGTCTCTCTTTGTGAGTGATATCTGCATGTTTGGTTCATCTTCCCGTTCCTGGCTCTGATTGTCCTCCCATTCCTAAGCAGGGTGGCTCTGCTGCACACAGGAAAATAGTACTAGGGCCAGGCTGGAGTGGGCCAGGAATGGTCACCCCCAGTGCTTTACACTCCTCACAGATACCTGAAGGAACCAGTGGAAGTGGCTGCTGTCCTGAGTGTGAAAATGCAGGTGTGTGACAAATGAACCAGCTGCCCATAATTTGTGAAGTGAATAAAGCAGGTGTACACAGATGGGCAGGGTTCTATTCAGAGACCCTCCTTTGTGCTTGTAGCTGCTCCAGTTTGTCCCCAGTGCCACATTACTGCTTCTGGGCCTCTGCCCTTGGCCTGTGGTGGGAGGAGATGAGCAGCTGGCAGGAAGGTACCAAGAATGTGCTACTTAAACATAGGTTGCTGATGGCTGTGTTCCCAGTCTCCAGATGTGTGGCTGCTCTGGGATTCTGGGACCTCCCTCTCTGCTGTGGTAGACAATTCCATTATTAGCTTAGTGGCAGCTTTCCATATGCCAACACTTGTGACTGCAGGACTGTTTAATTTTCACTGCTCTGGAGTATTTTATTTGTCAGCTGTTAGCTTCTGCTTTGTAAAGATCAAAGGCCAAAGTCCTTACCCAGATTCTTAGTCAGTTAGGGCTGGGGCTTGATCCTGTGTGAACTGAACATTATATCTAGCCAGGATCAGGGGCAGGATCAGAGGCAGTATAAGGTCTTGAATTCAGAAAGTTGGACACTTCTAGGCTAATCAGTAGAAACTCCCTGTTGTCAGGGATGGGGGTCTAATCTCCCTTCTTCTGTTAATTTCTGTTTGGAGAAATGAAAAATCAATACTGCTAAACCCACTGCCCACCCACATTTTGAAGCTGGACTGTGCAGATGAGGTGTGTGGTTGTGAGTGCCTGACTGAAAGTTCTGGCCCCTCTCTAGTGTGGAGAGCTGCTGCTGTGAGCAAATCATCCTGCAATTCACTGCTGGGGGCCTGTCTTTAATTATTGAGTGCCAGAATAGATGTATATTGAGTTACCTTGCTGGCAAATATAATCTCCAGCATCTCATGTAACTCTGCAATATTCTCAGTTTTCCTACCTGCATAACATGGTCTTTTTCAAAGAATCTAAAACACGACAAAATGTGGGTTTATATATTGCTTGTCTAGCAGTACATGTTTCCAGAGAACAACAGGTTGTACACCAGCTTTGAGGATAGCCTTCCCTGGCAGCATGGATTGCTCTTATTTACAGTCAAGTCTGCACTTGGATGTGCAGCAGAATGAAGCAGGATGTGCACGGTGCATTTTTAACCCAACCAACCAAAACAAAAAACCAACCTCAAAAAATTCAGAAAAAAGAGAGAGCAGTCTAAGCCAGCACAGCTTTATGAGAGGAAAGTCCTGCTTATCAAACCTGATTTCCTTTTATGACAAAGTAACCCACCTAGCTGATCAAGGGGAGCCACTTGATGTAATCTTTTGAGATTTCAGTAAAGCTTTCAATACTGTCTCTCATAATATCCCTCTGGACAAACAGTCCATCTCACAGCTAAATAAACATGGCATGGGGTGGGTGAACAGCTGGCTCAGGAGCCAGGGGCAAAGGGTGACATGAGACTGGCACTGGTCCCTTAGTGGAGTTTTGCAGGGCTCCACCCTTGGCCCTGTGCTCTTCAACATCTCCATGAATCACTTGGATGCAGGATGGAAGGGATACTAAGCAAGTTTGCAGATGATGCAAAACTGAGAGGGGTTGTTGACTCCCTTGAAGGCAGGGAGGCCCTGCAGGGAGACCACAGCAAATGAGGGCACTGGGCAATCACCAAACCTGTCAAGTTCAACAGGGGAGTGCCAGGTTCTGCACCTGGGACGGGACAGCCCTGGATCTACAGACTGACTGAGGAATGAGATGTTGGAGAGCAGAGCCCTGGAAAGGGTCCTGGGGTCCTTGTGGATGGAAAGTTGAGTGTGAGTCAGCAGTGCCCTGGCAGCCAGGAGGGGCAGCTGTGTCCAGGGGCATCAGGCACAGCATTGCCAGCTGGGCAAGGAGGGGACTGCCCTGCTCTGCCCTGGGGTGGCCTTACCTGGAGTCCTGAGACCAGTCTTGGCCACCACAATGTAAGAAAGGCATTAAGCTGTTAGAGGGTGTCAAAAGGAGGGCAACGAAGATGGTGAAGGGCCTTGAGGGGAAGCCAAATGAGGAGTGCCTGGGGGTTCAGCCTGGAGAAGAGGACACTGAAGGGAGATCACAGTCTACAGCTTTCTCATGAGGAGAGCAGGAGGGGCAGGCAGTGATCTCTCCTCTGTGGTGGCCAGTGGCAGGACATGAAGGAATGGCCTGAAGTTGTCAGAGGAGGTTTAGGTTAGATATTAAAAGAAATGTGTGGTGGGGCAGTGGAACAGGCTTTCCAGAGAAGTGGTCACAGCATCCAGCCTGACAGAGTTTAAGGAGCATTTAGACAATACCTTCAGGAATGTTGCGTGATCTACAAGATCAGGAGTTGGACTTTGATGATCCTTGTGGGTCTCTTCCAAGCCTAATCTGTGATTCAGTGGATTTTGCTCTCACTGCTCTGAGATATTCCATTTGTCAGCTGTTGCTGTAGAAGACCTGGCTGACATGTCTTGGTGGAACTGCAGTAGGAGGTCTGGCCAAGTGATGCCTGACTCCAGAGGCTGCCTGCATCCCTGCAGGCTGTGCTGGTGTCACTTGTAGGAGCACTTGGAGGTGGAGGTGTGGAGAGAAAATCAACACACACATTTATAATTTGCCCCAGCTTGCAGAGATGCAAACGGCTGCCAGTGTTCCCTCATCCCTTCCCTGTCCTGCTGTCACACACAAGCTGCAGGATCAGAGCTGTGAGCAATGGCTGAGAAATTAGCCACGGATCCCTTGACCTTTGGTTCCTGTAAAATCCTCTGGATAATGTCGTCTCCAGTGCTCACAGCCAGGATACGACTATTGCATATGTTCTTTCTAAGTATGGCAAGCAAACCCTGTCGTTCCTTATTTTGCAAAGAAATAAAACTAGTGAATCCTATGTAGTTTTAAAAAGAAAGAAATATTACCCAATGCCTCAATGGAAGAAAAGGCAATACTGTGATTAGTCGAATACTTTAGTTAGTCACAAGTTTCAGCAAATTTCATGAGTCGGGCAGGAGCTGTGAGCCCGCGGTCCCTCCTGTGTGACCGCCCAGGTTTGTCCCCCGCAGCGGCGCCGGCAGGTCCTGGCAGGGAAATGCAGCTGCTCGCTGGTCCTGCGGCATCCCCGCGCTGCCCGGAGCAGGGAGGGAGGGCTCCATCTACCGCTGTGCGGGGAGAAGGCAAGAACAGCCGGGATGGCATTTCTCCGCACGGAAAACACACTGCAAACGGTGAGCTACACGGGCTTTTCTTCTTTGTATTTTTTGTCTTTTTTTTGTCTTTTTTTTTTGTATTTTTTTTTGTCTTTTTTTTTTGTATTTTTTTTTTTTTTTTTTTTTTTTTTTTTTTTTTTTTTTTTTTTTTTTTTTTTTTTTTTTTTTTTTTTTTGTCTTCTTTGTCTTTTTTGTCTTTTTTTTTTTTTTCTTTCTCGCTTCTTTGTCTTTTTTGTCTTTTTTCTTTTTTTTCCTTTCCCCTGTGGCTTCCAGAGCCCCTCACTCCCAATCCAGTTCCATGACTAGGACAGGTCTGTGGCTGCGGACAGTCCCCACTTGTACCTCATGTCGTGTGAGGCTGGGGAAAACAGCAGGGAAACAAAGTGACCTGTACACACACAGAGAATTGGAAGCAGAGTCTGAAACAAACCTTGATTTCCAGTCTGTTTCTCTGACAGGATGGGGTTCATGCTCCAAAATATGTTGAATTCAGGAAGTTCTTGGAGGGCTGCAGGAGCAGGAACAGGGTCAGGATAGTGCACAGTTCTGTAGCTTGGTCTGCCAGTGCTCTGTTTCTGACACCTATACACTTTTATATACTTTTATACACTTTACTATAAATGCCTTTTTAAAAGGCATTTAGATCAGAATGGAGCCCTGAACGAGCCGTGGGTCCTCTTCTGCCAGACTTGGGGATGCAGTGAGGGATGTGAGCCCTGAAGCCAGGCCTGTAGGCAAGTTCTGCAAGCAAATTCTTACTACTTTCAGCTAAAATCCTGCTCTTTGCCTTGCAGACTGTAGCTGAATAGTGGACCAGGTTATCCAAGGTGGTTGTGGCTGCCCATCCCTGGGAATGCTCAAGGCCAGGTTGGGCAGAGCTTGGGGCAACCTGGTCTAGTGGAAGGTGACCCTGCTGATGGTGGGCTTGGTGGACAAGATGTTTTTTTCTCTTCCAACACAAACAAGTCTGATTCTATATTGAAAAATTAATATTTTCTGCTGTCCTTGATCATTGCAATCACCTGAGTTAACCCTGCTGTGCTGGGGGAGATACTGGTTTATACAGCTGGAACTGCCTAGTTTGAGTAACTCCTGAAGGATAATGTGTACAGTGTCGTTCTAGAAAAAAAACAGATTTTAGGATTTCGAATATAGGAAAAGGTGCTAATTTTTATTTTCCAGTGATTTGCTGGTAGTGAGAACCCATGGTTATTCAGTGCTTGCAGGGAACATGAGAAGTGTCTGGGTTCTTAAGCTTCCACAAAAAGCTTAACTGATAATTCTGCACTGATGGCAGGAAGAGTCTGAGCTTACATTATGTGACTTGGAGAGCTTGTCTCAAGTTATGTGAACAGATGTTTCAGATTTGAGTTCAGCCTGGCAGAAAAGGAAGATCAATCTAGTCCCCTGCATTTCCCATCTTTTGCTTGGTAAAAAAAAATCAGAATTGAGATTCTTTTTTCCCTTTTAACTGGATTTTTCTTTACTGTGAAACTGAAATGCAAACTCCAGGAAAGGAGGGGAGATTCACTTTTATCCAACCCAGTACTCCAAGCTTTTCAACTGTTTGCTCAGCTGCCTTGTATTTGTCAGCATTTTCATGTGAGGAGCTGAAATTAGCTCTGGAAAACATCACCAACAGTTAAACCCCCCAAACCTCTCCCTGAGAAGACACGATCTGCTTTCCACATTTTGGTGCATCACACAGCCAGGCAGCCCTTTGTGTAGAAGCTCGTGTGCTGCAGCAAGAGCAATATAAAAAAATAAATACTTCTCCTGGCGCAGCTGTCAACAATTAAACTGTGTGAGGCTTTGCTCACAGATTAGGGAGAAGGCCAGGGAAATCTGAAAAAGCTTTCAAGAGAAAGCACTGAAAATACATGCCAGAAGTCAAGGAATAGATTGCAGATGACAAATACACATCTCCACAGACTATCAGGGAAGAATTTGGTTTGACAGTGGCTGTGGAGCCGTGGAGCTGTGCTGGATCAGGCTGAACGTGGCAGTGAATGGAAATAATCAAGCCAGATAAGCATGCCCAATACTGACTTTTATGGGAGAATTCACCCATATATTCCATAGGCAGATCCCACAGACAGCTGGAAGGTGCAGGGCCCTCCACTCCTGCTGGTACTGCTGTGCAGTTTTGATACCATGCCTGCTGTCTGTAAACCCTGAGGACCTGCTTTAAGGCAGAAGATGTTCCCCAGCTGAGGACAGGACAGCAAAGTGACCTGTTGGGGTTGGAGTGCAGCATCTCGGAGGCCACAAAACCTTTGGGACTGGAGGAAGTGGAGCTGGACACCTGTATGCTCTCCTTGGAGCTACCACAGCCAGTGCAGCAGAGCTGTCCCCACACTGAGGACAGGCAGCCTGGCCTCGGGTGGGAGCTCTCATGGCAGCACAGGAGCACAGGAGTTGGTTGATTGTCATCCCTTGTTTCTGTGCTGGCAGAGTCAGGCTGTAGGCACAGTGCAGACCTGGAAGTTTGCTGCTGCTGCAGCAGTGTTTGTAGCTTGGGTCCTCAGCTTCTCAGGGATTTCAGTGATGTGGGAAGTAGCTCACCCTTTCCTTGGTCATCCCTTTTTCCCACAAAGTGTTGGCTGGATTCTGCCAAATCAGTAATTTATTCAACTCTCTCTCATGGCAGCCCCTGGTGATGCATCCCATTAGCAGCAGAGGTTTGAGTAAGGCTGGGGGTTCCCCAGGTCCCAGGAGAAGACTGGAATTGTCCTGGTTGCCTGGGGAGAGCGTGAGGGTGGTGGGAGCTGGTGATCCGCAGGGCGCAGTGAGCGGTCTGAAGTCGCATCTAAAATAGCTGAACCGTGACATTTTCTCCTGACAGAAGTGGGGAAAGGCCACAGACGCTTCCTTTCTGTGACTCAGAAACTTGCAGATCTTCTTTGATTCACACCTTATAAGTAAAATTAGCCTGTGCCTCACTGCTGCCAAAGTCTTTCAAAGCAAAGATACTTGTACAAAGGAATTCAGCAACAGAAATGCAGTTCGCTTGTGGATCAGATTACGGTTATTTCTGACTGGGAGCAGCACCAGAAATGCTTGCAGGGATTTCCACTTTGCCTTTGAAAAGATGTGCATATTGTTGGTAGAAAAATAGCTATTTGGGAGGATAATTCAGACACATTAGGGGACAGGGAGGGGAATGAGCCCCATGAGGCTGCTGCAGTGATGAGTACAAGGGTTCAGCTTTGGCTATAATTCGTTCATTCAGTCATTTTGAAACAGAGATCTTCAGCTGCTGTTATCAGGAATGTTGTGACGTGAGCTGCAATTACTGCTGCTCAGGAGGACATTCCCAGCCCCAGGTCTGAGCTGTCACCCAGACATGGGTCTTTATGCTGCTTGTACCTTGGCATCCCAGAGAGCTGTCAGACATTATTCCTGCATGCGGGGATTCTTCAGGGGAGACTTAATAAAGGGATTTTGTTGATTCTTAAGGCAGCAATTGTTTCTGACACTGATGAATGTGATGTTACCTTGAAATATGAACTTACCATCAGCTGGGAGCATCAGTCAAGAAAAGATCTTGACTGAAAATCCATGCTGTTCATGGTCTATATTTTGCAGGCAGCTGTAAGTGAAGCCCCAGTTCCTGTGATGATGCTCGTGGGGACAGAGCCCTGCACTCTGCACCTGCAGAGTGGGGCATGGGGCTGATGGCCCAGAGCCACAGAGAGGGACTCCAGCCCCTGAGCCCACAAACAGTGGCCATGGAACATCAGGGTCCCTCAAATGCCAGCACGGAGCAGCATCTCCAGCAGGGTTCACTGCCTGGGACAGCCAAGAACAGCCATCAGCTGTGGACTCCTAATGCAGAAACTCCTTTGCTCATAGTCTGTGGGGGTGAGTTTTAAAATAAAGCCAGGAGTGCTCTGATCATAGCCTGAAATACTGATATAAATGGTGGAAGGAATGGATGTCTGTAGTATAATGAAGTGGTATATAATATCTGTAGTATAATATATATAATATACATGCAGACATTTTTCTTCCTGGCATACCAAGAGCTTTAAACCAAATGAGAACAAAAGTGATTTACTTAAGAAGTTAGGCACATTGCACTGAAAATAAAACTGCTTGTATTACTTTACCTGAAAATAATACACTTGATATCTTTGTGTGTCAAGAGAAGCCTTTCTAAACAATTACATGGTTTTGTGGTCATCTTGGCCAGGTTTGTTTTTTCTGCTTGATGAGCCATGCCCAGAGAAGTGGATCTCCAAGGAGGGAATTTTTTTGCCCTTTGGAAATGTGTGTGAAAGGGACAGCAGCATATGGACTTGGCATGCCCCAGGCATGGCTGTGGGAGCCCGGGAACATTTTGTGCCTGCAGCAAGAGTAGGAAGAAGGGAGGAGGAGAGTGGAGCGACTGCAGTGAGCTGTGTGGTGATGGCAGAGTCTGCAGGCAGGAGCAGCAGGGCCCAGCCGTGGTCTGATCTTCATCAGCTCAGGTGAGGAACAGGTCTTGTACCATGCCCCCTCCTTGCCTCATGGGTTCACAGCAGAACTGGGAGATTCTTGTGAAGAGCCACAGCAACATCTGGATCACAGAGTGCAGATAAAATTGCTGGCCACAGCAAAATCAAGCTTCAGGTGCTGAAGAAAGGGACAGAAAGGGGCTGGCTTTGGAAGCTCAGGTGTGTCAGCAGTCAGAGACTTCAGCTGTGAGTGGAGGTAGAAGCATGCCGTGGCTTTTCCAAATGTACCACCATAAGATGCTTTTAGGGATCAATAACTCCACATGTTGTACAGAACAATGAACTACAAATGAGACCGTAGAACTGTTGCACAAATTGCAGGTGAGCACAGGGCAGGTGAGCATTCCACAGCCAGATGGGCACACGCAGCACACAAAGCCTGAAGGAGGCTGCACATGGCCATATCCTGCACAGCAAAGCTGCAGCACATTGAGCAGAGGCAGAGCAATTGCTGCTTGCAGCTGTAATGGCAGTGCATTTGGTCTCTCATTATGGATCTTGGAGGACAACCCCCTCAACTCGAAAATAACATGTACAGTCAAATAAGAGTGTGTTTTTCTCTGCCCCAAACATGTGATGCACCCCAGGGTGGCCCAGGGAAAGGTTCATGTGCCTTTTGGTGGGTGTTATTGCCCACTTTAACAGATGTTCTGATTCACTTACAAGAAGTACTGATAGAGGCTGTGCCTGTGTCCCACTCTGACACTCTGAGCAGGTGCTTTTAGCCCCTCACTTTTCTAATGTTGGTATCTCCCTGTTTTGCTTGCAGCAGCAGCACTGCTCTGGCAGCAGTGCCAGACATCCTGCAGGAGGGACCATTGTCTCTCTGCTTTCTGCTGGATGGTGTCCTGTGTGCATTCCTGTTCCCGTGCCCTGGCATGGAATATCACATCCCATTTCTGTGAAATGATGCTGATTTGCAGATTCACAATCTCTTCCCACACCTATTCCTGCCCCAGTAACTGCTGGGAACCCCACAAGCCCTGGCAGAGGTGCCAGAACTCCCCTGTGTGCAAAGCGTGCCGGGCTCCGCAGCGTGTGCTCGTGGAGCAGGGAGAGCATGAATGGGAGCACATTTTAGCTTTATTTTAGTCAAGAAAATTCAGGGATGTTAATTGCTGAGCTGTCACCAGTTTCAGCGACTGCAGAACCCAATTAGCCTCTAATTTTAGTTTCATGCTAATGCCATTGTCAGCTCTTTGTGTAGCACAGGTGAGGCAGTTTTAGATGTGGCTCTACAGCTGCTTTGTGTGGGTGGTGGCTTCCCAGAACCTGACACCCTGCAGGGAAACTGGGGCAGCCTTTGGAAATGCTTTGATAGGCCCCGGCTTTTTATACATTTTTCTTATTGCTGTCCCACTGTTGCCACAATACACATGGCTCACATGGGCACCAGCCCTCATGAGGCACAATTTTCTCTTGGCTGACACCCCACCCAGCAAAAGATAATGCTCAACACAGCCACGGCATGGGAAAAATATCCACAGGATGTAGAAGCTTATTTAAACATGTATTTAATGTTAATGAGTGGACCTACAGCACAGACTTTCTGATTTTCTTGCCAGTTGCTGACATAGAGCAGCTGAATTTTATTTGCAGAGAATTGTTGTTCTCCAGTGGATTTGCAGGTGCAACACAGTGACATGTTAACTGTTTGGGCTTCCCTGTTGTGCTCTCAGCTATCCTGGAGGAATGCTGTAACAAATTTTCCACAAAGAAACTCAGTGAAGCTTCAGAAATCTCCACTGGCTCATGCTGTTCTGAGACATGTCCAAGCTGATGGTCACATATGAGTCTATAGAGCTCCTTTTTAGGGTTTGAAGGCTTTATTTTCCAGAAGAAGAGCTTTTTCTGGGAGTTATTTGTTCTGGACTGGCCTTCAAATAAAACTGTTACCAAGAACTGACAACAGAGTAGGTATGACAGCCCTGTCAGGGCATGGAAAATCTCCCGTCTTCAAATACACTTTCTGTTTATGTTGGCAGTGTACAGACTTCTCAGGATTTTACCTGCTATCCCAGACTAACACTTCAAAAGTGCCACCAAGGAAACTTCTCTGAATATCTCTTTCTATTTCAGAACTTCTTAACTGAATGATGTGCGTTGGCAGATACATCATTGCCTGTTGAAGCTCACAGCTGAAGAATGTTCAAAAGGAAAAGAAAATATTTGGAAAGTATTTTTTTACTATCAAACAGAACCTGGAAATTGTATCAACTGAGGGGGATATACCAATTGTTCCTTGCAGCTTAGTTTTCCATGGTTAGTTTATTTTTCCCGTTTATCAGAATGTTTCAGTTCTTACCTCAGACACCTCAATCTCTGCAAGTGTCAGGGTCCCCTGGAGGGGCCAGCAGCTCTCTGTGCCCCCAGATCAGCTGGGAGACATCTGCCTTGTGTTAGGAGAAACATGATCTTCCTGCTGGCTTGGACCTGTGGAAGGGGGTGGGAACACTATGAAGCTGCTGCTTAAACCAACACATAACCCAGCATTTCAGAACAAATAAGCAACATATACAGTGAAGTAAGTTGCCTGTGTTTTCTCAGAAAAAAAAAAAAAAAAGATGAGCATTTTCAGGAAAAAATTATGCTGTTCCACACCCTTTTGTAGAAGCTGCTGTGGATGCCAGGTCAGTTCTTACCTGTGGCTGCTGGGGACTGGGCCACAGAGGGATGGTGGAGGCTGCCTTGGTTTTACCATCTGACTCCAGATCTGGCTTCTGGCTTTCCCTGACACTGCCAGTACAATCAACAGGGTTTGGCTGGAGTTAATTGAATTAAATGGGACACTTGCCAGGGACACCAGTTATCTCCTGCAGTCATTAGCACAAGAAGGGTGTAAGGATTAGCTCTTGTTTGCTGTCTCAGGTGTTAGTGGTGATACCAGCCAACATGTTCAGGTCTTGTCAGCAGCAGCATGTTCTGGAGGGGACAGCAGATAATAATAATACTATCTTTAGCTCATAATACCCTTATAATTTCTTTAAAATGCAAGAATTTATCACTGGAGTAATTTTATTTTAGTCCTTGCTTTGAATAGTTTAATGAGTTTCATTTTATCTCTCATTTCAGGAGGTCAGCAAATGTTTAAGACAGGTGCAGTCACCTTTCTGACTGACAACACTCCGCAGACTCACTGTCCAGCCCTGGAGCCTGCTCTGCCAGCCCTGGGCCATGGCTGTGCTGTGGGGTGAGTGCTGCACAGGAGTCACTGGTTCTGGGGGCTGCTGGTATCACATGGACTCTGCAGAGGGGGAGGAGAGCCTGGGCTTTTGATTTCTGAAGGGTATTGGTCTGATAAATAAAGAAAAGATTTAACTACTGCAGGAAAGTGTGGGGATTTGCTCTTTGGCATTCTGGATGAGAACTTCTGGTCCTGCAGGTCAGTACAATTACTGGGGAGCACTGGCCACATGCCCATGGCTCACCTGCAGTGGTCCCACATCCCATGTGCCCATGTCCCAGCTGAAGCACTGCCTGTGTCCCACCCTTGGCAGTGCCCACATCCCTCATGTCCATGTCCCCTCTGCAGCAGTGCCCATGTTCCCCGTGTCCCTGTCCCACCCACAGGGCTGTCTGCTCTTGGTGGCTCACCTGGAAGTGAAGTGCTGCTGCTCCCTGGGCTTGGGGAGCAACCCCAATTAATAATAACAATAATTAACAAGCAAAACTGGTGACGAAGTGCTTTAAGACCTGCTGAGCTCAGACACCTCTCCCGTGCACAGTGTATTGGGGCAGGGGCTCTGGGGGTGCCTGGGCAGCAGAGCAGCCATCCCTGCAGCCAGACAGGCTCCAGTCCTGCTGGATGTTGCCACAGGAAGCCTTTGGGTGAGTCTTGCCCTGTCTGTGGCTGGCAGGGAGGTTCTGCCAGAGCCACAGGAGCTGTGGCTGATCCACGCTGGGCTGGGCCCTTGGTGAGTGAAAACAGTCAGCACAGCAAACCTCCACCTTGGCTTATTCATGGATTCATCCTTCCACAGCCCCCTTGCCACAGGCAGGCTCTGTGATGACACAGCCAGTCCATGCTCCACACAGCCCCTCTGCACACTCTGGCTGCTGGGAAAGGCCCCTTGCTTTGGGGAGTCCTTTTAAACTCTCTTTGAGGAGTCTTAAAAATTGCTGAACTTTCAAAATAAGTTCTTGTAATGGAATATTTATTGTTGAACTCAGCATGAAATGTAAAATAAAGCCTAAGACCAGGGATGCTTTTGATTTTAGTCTAAATGCTGACAGGATTTTTAATTTATACAGTATTTTAGTAGTGAATGCTTAAAATTATTCTGGTGTTTTGTGTCCTCAGCTGTTTTTCTCTCTACTGTGGTTAGCCCTAGAGTCTGTATTGGAATGAGTAACATGCAGAGATCTGACACGACAAGCTCAGCCCAGAGTGGTTTAAGATGTTGGTGTAGGGATTTTGTGGCAGTGCCAGGGGGTCAGAGCCACGTTATGGCCCTGTTACACGTCACAAGAATGGCTGATGCCTTCCTTTGTGCTCACCAGACTGTGACAGGGTCAACTTTCACCTGGTTGGAGCCTGCCAAGATCACCAATTTGAGTCCATTCTGCCATTGGAAAATCGTTCATTTTCCTGGGTAAGTCAGGATTAATGTTGTGTGGCGGGGAGGGCGGTTCAGTGCAGGGTCAGGGAGGGGCTGAGGGGCACTGGGGCCACGGGCTGTGACCTTGGCACAGACTGCCTGGGGCCAGGGCACAGCTCCTCATCTCTCCTGTACTCTGCAGCAGTATCCAGAAATACAAATATACAGAACTTGGGCAAATCCAGAAATCCACAAAATGCCTTCTGTTCTCTTTAACAGAGACACATTAATGTTTCTTTCATGTAAAATGTCCATGGGGCTCTGCTGCTTCCCCAGTGAAGTGCATTCCAAGCAGAAATTGCAATAACTAGTAAATAGAATTATAAGGCATGGGGGCAGAGCTGGCTCCTGCTCTCCTGCAGCAAAGGCACTGCACTGCTGGCTGCAGCTCTGGAGGCTGGCACCGATGCACTTGCACTGCACAACCATCACTTTCTCAAACACATATGTCACTTATATTTTCCTTAATTAAAATTTCAGCTATTCCTGCCTCTTCACATGCCTCTCTGCACATATGGCTGTGACCACTGCCATGTTTGGAGCTGTGTGGTGGCTTTTGTCAGAACCCAGGAATGCAGCCTCAGGAACAGAACCCTGCACAGGAAAACTTGGCAGAACCTGGAGCAGCAGTTAGGAATCTGGGACTGGGAGCTGACCGCACTGTTATTGACTGGTCTTGCATTCCCAGGAGGACAAATCAGGGCCTTGATTGCCAGGTTTGCAGTTTAAAAAAAGCCTTTGCTTTAATGAACGTACAGCCTAAGTGTCATTGTTCTCTTCTCCATTCTGGGTTGTTTTTCAGAAAACAAGACCAGTTTAAGAAATTTAAATCTCTCCTAAAATAGAAATTTTATCTAGAGAAGTCCCTCTGTGCTTCCATTCTTAGTATAAACCAAATTTATTTACTTCTGTAGTTGAAATTGCATTACTAAAGAACATAATTTTTCTTTAATGTTGTTTGATGGTTTTTGTCTGGTTTTGAATGGAAGTTGGGATTATGTGACCATCTTGTGGCTGTAACACTTGTCAGTTTATTTAAATTAATATTTTAGTTTCTTATTTATTATAGCAAAGTTTATTGGTTTGTTAGGAATAACACCCAAATTTGTGATGCTGAGAAGATAAAGCTGCAGTTCTTCATTCAGTGCCAGTGAGCTTCAGTTCACCAAGAAAGTAGCTGGAAAAATTACCCAGAAATAGATGACCTTTCAAAAGGCCTGGAATATACAATTACCTGAGTGGTTCACGTGCTTCCCACTCTAAATGATTTTCTAGGTTCACCCATGTGTGAAAAGGGGTCTGACTTTATGGAGGAAGGCAATGGAGGAAAGCAGCTTCAGAAAGGAGAGAAATATGCCAGGAAATTTTACTGGTTGGTTGCTTCAAGGGAAGAAAAGGGCAAATAGATGCAGCCACCTCAAAGTCACCTTTTGACTTTGAACTTTAAAAGAATGGAACATGGGAGAACTCTGAGGTATTGACAGGACTTGACAGAAGCTGTTCTATGGAGATAGGTAGGAAATTTAGGGTCCTGTGGAATTTGCTTTCTTAGGCAGGTGACAAGTTCTTTTTTCTTTTTTCCCAGTACAACAGAATTATTACAACCCCTGCTTTCCTTCCTTCCTTTTCTTTCCTTCTGCCCTGGTCACCTGGTAGAAGAGAGCCTTTGCCTGTGTGGCCACCAGTTGCTCACACCAGGGGCTGGCCGTGCCCCCTCTGCAGAGTTCCAGCTCTGATCCTGGACCAAAGCAAGTGAGTTATTGGGGGCTGCAATCTCTAATGGGCTTTAGGCAAAATACTTTTTTCTAAGGAAACAATTTCTATGGCTGGCACAAAAGTGTCTCTCCTGTGCACCTTTCCAGTGGCAGCTGTGCCCAGGTGCACACAGCAGGCTTCACTAGTTCAGCATTCCCTTCAAAAAGCCATTTATTTTCCTGTATAAGACGTCCAAAGAGACATCCTGTATAAGAGATCCAAAAGTGAATGGTGAGTCAGGAGTGCACACGGTTCCAGCAGCAGCTTCCAGGCTCTCCTGACTGTGGCTCTGCTGGAAGGCAGGTCAGCTTGAGCTCACAGCAGCAGAAATGTGGGATGATGAGGAGCTCCTCAGGCTTCTGCCTCCTCCTTTTGGAGGCCACACAATGTGCATATGTTGTGTTCCTGAATTCATGCCTCTTCTGGCAATTTGTTTGCCTGATCCTTAAGTTTCTGTGTTCATTTCCAGGGCCCAGAGCCCTGCCAAGCTGCAGCAGCTTGCTGAGAGCACGGGCAGGTGCCCCAGCTTCCCACAGGGACTGCGCCCACGTCTCTGCTGGCTGATCCCAAAGGAGCTGAGGAGCTGCCACGAGGGTGCCACACACAGCTGCACTCCCCATGTTCTAAGGGCAGTGTGCTGACGAGCTCACAATGGTAGTGAGACTGAAAGATGTGAAAGTTTCTCCTGGAGCCTGCTTTTAGCTCTGCGTGGCCCTGTTTGGGAACGGGCTGTAGTCACTACATGCCTTTAGCTTGAACTTGCACTTCATCAGTCTGGGACGAAGAATGGAAGAAATGTTCCGAGAGAAAATTCCGTTTATGTCTTCTGCCACCTGCTAATGGCATATGTGAGCTGCTGCATGCCAGTAGCCGATGGCAAAGATAACATCAGTGTGGAGAAAATTGTGCGGTGCTGAAAATGAGACTCGTGTTCCAGATAACCCGATAGTTCAGCGCCTGCTGGGGCCGGCTGTGGGGCCAGGCTCTGCTCACCAACACTCACACAGACACACTCAGTGTGACGGCCTCGGTGGAATCCCAGAAATCAAATATTTTAGGGCAGGCAAAAGGACAAAAGCTGAAAAGCTTCTATTCACAGCCAGCCCCAAATCAGGCTTTGCGGTGTACAGCTCCAGCCTAATTACTATGGGCCAGGGCAAGGGAGGCTGACAGGTAAAGCTGCTGGCCTGAAAACTTGACATAATGGCACGGTAAACATAGTGGGCAGCTCCTCAGAAGTAAACATCCATTTACAGTAGGATCATAAAAATATCTGAGGCACTCAACAGCAAAATCCTTGTTGCTTTTCACCCTCGTGTCACCTGGAGTTTTTTTGCTCACTGAGGGAGTTCATGGTGTTTTGTGTGAACCGAGAGGTAATGGTGAGCAACTACTTAAATAGCCCTAATTATGTTTAGAGAAGGCTGGTCCCTGAAAGCAGCTAGGATCTGTGAATAAACATATTGACACAAGTGACCACCTGATCTATTCATATGGATCCAAAAAAAAGCCACTTTGCCAAGCTTAAATACCTCAAAGTAAAGCTGAGCAGACACCGGACGCCAGCAGGGCCTGCCCAAAGCAGCAGGGCACAGGGCTCAGCGGGGAGTGTGGCCACAGCACGTCCTGCCAGCCCGAGCTGTCCTCCTGAGGGACCAGGGCCTTTAAATACCAGCCTGTAAATACCCCGGGGACAGAGAAAGGTAAAGGGACTGGGCCCCCTCAGTGGGGGATGGACAAGCCCGGAGCCTCACCTTGCTTAATCCTTGGGCAAACAGGCTCAGTGTCTGCCGAGCGCAGCAGCTGATCCCACCTGCAGCAGCACCGAGCCCACCTGTGCCAGCACTGCCCTGCAGAGCCCGGGGCTCCCAGGGGACACAGGGCACCTGCTGTTCCCCGGGAATGGAGAGAGCCTGCTCCCCACCTGGAGCTCCCAGGGGACACTGGGCTCCCAGCTTGGCCGTGGCCCTTAGCAGTCGGAATTTTTGGAAGAGAAAGTCAGTGTAAGAGAGGACAAATGTGAAGCTGTTGAGCATGTTCAGCCCTTCAGCACAGGGGTTGAAGAGTTCACAGTGACAGCTGAGATAAAGCCAAGCCTGGTGATGGGCCCCAAGCTGCCCTGCCCCACCAGCCTCCTCCTCCTCCTCCTGCAGTGAGCACCCAGCTGCCTCACGCTGCCCTGAACCATGTCTGGCTTCAGCACAACTTAACTGCACAGAATTGTAATATCCTGTGGCGTGGAAATGGGTCAAAAACAAACTCTGTATCTTTCTGTATTAACACAGGAGCCACTCCTGGCTGGGAGGGTTTCACAGCCCTCAGATCTCACTGCTTATGACTTGAAGTAACAGCATCACCTCAGACTATGGGGAGAAAAATTTCATTGAACCACATTGCCTCTCTGCTAGACAGACCACAGAAAAATAAGTCACTCCCAGAATGTCAGAGTTTTCTGGACACCTTCCAAACAATCACTGCATTTCATGCTTTACTGCCTATCAGTGAATTTCCAGTACAAAATGTAAACAGAGACAACTAGAAATCAACGTCTGGTGCTTCCTTTGCACCTCCCCAGAGGGGAGGGCTATCGGCATCATGTATTCAGTCCCTCAGCACCGGCAGACACAGGATGGTGACAAGACAGGTGGAAGAATAAGGCCTGAGGTCAGTAGAGCCACTGAAGCTGCCTGCTTCCAGGAGCTGAGGCTGCTGCTCTAAAGGAAACAAGACCCCTGCCTGATAGTAAATATCCTCAGTTACCACGCAGAAAAATCTAAAAGGCCAAATAAAAATTACCTAGCCAAGTGTTTAGAGTGGAAAAATACCACAAATCAAGATGAGATATGTCCTGCCTGGAATTCCTGGGGATGTTTGTTGGTGGCATGCCTGGTTGTGTCATGCTGGTTGGACACAGGGCCAGGACCTGCTGTTGACCAGCAGCCTGATCCCCATCCCTCCTTTGGCTGAAGGAGATGCATGTGGAGCCTGGGTGGGACAACTGCCAGGTGTTAGGAGAGATCACTTATGCCCACAGGTCACTACCCCAGCAAGGCAGACCTTGTTCCAGGGGTGTTACAGCCCTCCCCAGTGGCGTGGGACCTCAAGGGGGTTGAGAAAGCCCACGGAGAAAATAAGGTGAATGGCACCAAACTTCGTGGGGGAATGAATTTTGGTGAATGTTGCCCAGCCATAATTCAGAGCCACTCTTTGCAGCAAGGCAGTGTGGGCAGTCAGAGCAGTGTTCATGCCAGGGTGGTGCAGGCCCCTTTTCTGTGCTACACCTGAAGCCCATAACATGGAGAAAGAGAACCTCAGTTGCAGGGCTGAGCAGGCAGGGTCAGATCCTGCCACAGTTTTGACTCACAACTAGATGGACTGTACTTTTCAAGTTGCAGAATTTAAGCTTTTTGCATTTTAGCTTTACAAACGCTAGTCAGTGGTTTTGCCACTATTCATCTATTAAACTTCTTGGGTTTATCCATGCTCCATCTAGAGTTCCATCCATTAAACTCTAATTTTTCTGCCTTTCTTCACTTGTAAGTGGAGGAGGTCACCCTCAGAGAGGCTGGTTCAGAGGACAGTGGTAGTAGCCATGGAGTGCCCTATCCAGTGAAGTCTCAAATGAAAGACAGGATGACTCTGAAAAGCAGGATAAAGTCTTTGAAAATTAAGATAACACCAGTGCAGGCCCATACCTGCTGCTAGCGTGGGAGATTCAGAAGTGCTGCTGCTGAACAGCATTTCCATGCCAGGAACCTGCCTCAGCTGCTATGGATGCAGATCCATCCTTCAGCTGATCCTACAGCATGGGTTCTGGACACCTCCAGTTCTTGGACTCCTTCACCTCTGCATCACCAGGATTTCTTCAGCATGGTCATTAACAGCTCACACATAGCTGCCACACCTTCCAGCACACGCCTCTGCATTCCTCACCCTGCTCCAAGACATGCTTTGTTCATGGACTCAGCTCTCTGGGCTCCCACTCACTGTGTGATTCACATGGGATCAACCTATATGAGGTGCTGGCAAGTTGTGGTCATGATGGATTTAGCCCTGTCCTTGAACGAATGGATCCTGTCACCTAACCAGTACTTTGGGGAGGTATTTTACAGTTTGTATAAAGAAAAAAATGTACTGGAAATACTTTATCCATAGTGACAATCTCTGGACCTCAGTACACACAGAAATCCTGCAATGTCCATTGTTTGACATGCTTTTGTCTGTTCTATAACCTGTGACCAGGGTTGACAAGCTTTCTCCCAGCCTGTGCTCAGCTTTTGAAGGTTTCCCTGCCATCTATGACATTTGCCAAGTATTTACAGCTCTCAGAGCTGCTGGGACAGACAGGTCTGTGTGCAGGGGTGCAGTGCCTGGGAGCTCTGGTGGAACAAGCTGAGAGCCCCAGCACCTGGCCCTGGAGGGTGCCTGGACTCTGAAGCTGGCACAGGCCAGATGGAAAATTATCCCATCTCCACCTTTCTCATTGTTCTTCTTACACAGCAAATCAAAATCTCAGACCAGCACAACTATTGTTGCTTGCTCTGCAGTCTAGGAAAAAAAAAAAAAAGAAAGAAAAGAAAAGCCAGGTCCTCATTTCCAGTGGGAACCAGTAGTGGTTGGCAAATTTCTAGACTTGGCCAAGTGAAGGATCTGAGTGCTTGCTTAACATTAAAAACCTCAGCTAAGGCTGATTTCATTGTCCATTTTTTTATTCTACTCTCAAATTTCATGTCCTTATTTTTTGTTTAATCCTTTATTTTTAAGGTCTACATAGCATCAACTGCTTCTCAAATAGCTCTGTCCTTTAACTAGACTTACGAGCTACACTTTTAAAGTGGACACTTTGTGATCATCATAAAAATCCCTCCTTGTATTTTTGCTAGCATCAGTCCCCAGAAGATGGGCCTTAATGAAGGGAACATATTCTCTACTGATGTGCCAGACAAAAGTTCATGGCTTTGTCTTGCTGAAAATTAAGTCCTGATTATTCATGCAGTTCCCAATTAGTCATTCCACACCCTTGAATTATTTCTGACAGATGTGAAATGCCTTCTGCTGAATTCCTACTCCAAGGAACCTTTTGCATGACTGGTTTATCAGTGAATGCAAGCAGACTCATGATTTGCAGTGCTTCATCATCATGGCATGTGTAACACTGAACAGGATGACTTGGGAAACCAGACCCACCTACTTTTGGTCATAGGTTCAGAGCCTCCAAAATCTGCCAGCAGCTGCACAAGTGCTCACACAGGGCCAGTGTGAGCACAGGGAAACCCAGATCACCCTGAGGATCTCAGGAATTAATCGGCTGGGGGCATATGAATTCACTCTCAGGGGTGATATGGAGACAAGTGCTAACCTGAAGGCCTGTTTCTGTCACTTTTCACTTTCTTGCTTTCTCTTTGCTGCCAGGAGTGCTTTTCCCACTGGCTGTGTACTCAGCTGTGGTGCAAGTCAGGTGTGGTTCCTGTCCCTGAGCAAGCCATGGAGACCTCCCCAGCAGGGAGGGAATGCCCAGCGTGGTGCCCTCAGCCCACGGCTGGGAGTGCTCTCTGCTGCATTTCCCCGCAAGGGAGTGAGTGCACATCTCTCCCTAGATCGTCAGAGGCACATGTAAACTTTCATCCACAGCCTGCAGAACATGGGTGAAGGCTGTTTCCCAAAAGACTCTAAGGCTTCTCCTAAAAGGAGGGCTCCCCAGGCTGGCCTGAGTACATTTATTTTATTCTCTGAACAAGAAGCTCCTCCAAAGCAAGAAGGCAGCTGCAGTGAGGATGCTGTGGGGGTACAGACAGCTCAGAGCTGCTGCTCTCAGGTGTCCCCACTGTGCCCCAAGGACAGGAGCACACCCAGGGCAGCTCAGCTGCTCCCTCTGGGTCAGCCTAGCACTGCGGGGCTTGGTCTGCTCAGCTGGAATCGTTGTCCTGTAGGTGCCATGTGTGTATCTCACAGGAAACAGAGGCTCCTTACCAAAGGGAGCTCTGAGCTCCTCCTTGGGAAGCCCCAGCAGGGATCCCTGTTGGCACACCTGCAGTGAAAGGTGCTGCATTTCAGCACCTGGCTCCATATGAGATTAAAGACATTACCTCTGCAGTGGGACATCTTAGGCTGGGATTCCACATTTTCCTCTTGCAGAAGTCTCTGTCACTGCAAAACAAAACAATAGCACCCAAAGCCATGTTAAGTCATTGTAGTGATTCCAAAATCCGTTATTCCTCTGGCTAATTAAAAAAGCTCCAAGCTCAATCCAGGTCTTAATTTGCGGTGGTGAAACTCCCCTCTTCTTTTTATCCACAGATGGTCATGATGATACGTTTTTGTTCAATAATTAATCATTTTTGTGTCACATTTGATTTGATTTAGGGATTTAAATTGCATGCCTCGCTGAAGGGAATTTGTAATTGAGACACAAATCTGAGCACCTGTGAAAGACTTCAAGTTTTGTGCACATGCCTAAGTGTAAGTTTTTAAATGTATGTTTTACTACTTTAAAGGCATCTACACAGAATGTCAGTGCAGGTTGATCTGTCATCACTCTGTCTTGTCAGCAGACCCACTGGATTCTGACAGCTGAATAGAGGCCATTAATTAAATCTGCCAGGTTTTGTCAGACCCTTGTCGTGCTCCGTAGATAATTGTCTTATGCATTTCAAGCATTTGCAGCAGGAACAAGACTAAATGCTTCCATTTCCCTGCTCCATTCCATGCCTCTCTTTCTAAGAAGGAGGATTTATTCTTCAGCAATATCCCTTTGCATTTTGAACTGGGGGTGTAGGTGTAACTTGGTTATGCATTGAGGAATGCCAGGCTTTGTGACAACTCCTCAGAGGTGCAAAGGTTCTGGCAGTGACTCCCCACACTCAGGAAGGTTACAGGGGATAATGCCACAAGTTTTGCAGAAAAAAAAGGAGCTTTTTCTTACTTTTCTAAGAAGGTTCTTTGCTTGAATAAGCAAACAAAAATTGGACCTGACTTCAGGTCCCTCTGCTCCCACAGCTATCCTCCCTGGAGTTGGTAACTTCTCCTGGGGAGGTTTGGCTCTCGGCCAGTCATCCTTAAAGGAGAAGTGTTAGTTTTACATGTAATTATGACCTATATTTAAAAGTTTGCTACATATGCAAATTTACTCTTTGCAGCACATGTATGGGCCCTTTGGAATGCATATGATGCAGAGCCAGTGGTCAACCCTTAGACTCATGTTTAGAAAACACCACCTTTGTTTGTTTTACATGTTTATAATTGTCACTGGCTATATTATCATTTGTGAATATCCACAGTAGCTTTCAAAGTAATGTTGGTTTGTCTGGATAGTAACAATGCTAAAAAGCACTTGAAATGTCAAATACAAGAACAGCTGTTTGCTTCTTCTTGCTACTACAACCTACCACAGATGTGAATTATGAGCCATATTGCTACAGCTCCTGAAATCAAAGTAAAGCCAAACAATGTATCTCCCAGCACAGACATATTCCCTAAAGACACAGAAGTGTGGTGCTCCAGCTCCCCATTTTACAGGAGAAAAGGAGGATACATGGTAAGAGATTAGTGCCAACTTCTCACTTCCTCGAAGGTGACTGCAGTTTTTAATGGGACAATCTGTTCCTTCCATGCATTGCTCAGAGGTGGATCCTATTCAGAAACCCCTTTTCTGCCCCAATGGAACAGAGGGTTATGTCACCTTCATGTGGAACCATGTTCGACTGGAATGTCACAGATTTGCCTCTGCGGCCAACCCAAGCTACAACAGAGCATGGAGAAGACAGGTTTCAGGTAAGACAGCACAAGCAGTTTGCACACTTGTGAGGTTTGCTGAGAGCAGATTTCCATGTGGAAGTCACACCAGTAATGAATATGTTCTGAAGGGAATTAATGAGGCACATGCCATGTGGGCTCCCACCCTGCAGGGAGGCAGCTGTGGAGGTGTCCAGTGTCTCAGATATTCAAGAGGATTTCCCCACAGCTCACCTGGACTCAGGCGAAGGGCTTGGAGACTCTTGTTGCCCATCCCACTGCAGCCTCTGAGGCATTGTCTGCAGAAACTAACACAGCAGCCAGGTCCCTTCTCATGGGCCTGCCCAGGGAATGAGGGGCTTGGGCCACCTCGAGGCCATCTCTCCCCTCAGTCAGGAGGGGAGTTTGCTCTTCTGCTCAAAGGAGTGCTGGCACCCCCTAAGACCAGCACAGTTGGCTTGTGCACAGCACGGTGCAGTGTGAGGGATAAGCATAATGCTGAATTACAAGGTGGTGTGAGCAAGAGCATCTGCCAACGTCAGCAGATATATGAGGTCAGCAAGTTTACATTCCTGCAGGTCAGAGAACAGAACAAGCGTGATCTTATCCCCATGCCAGTTCCTCCACATTGCAGAGTCACTGCCAGGCATGACGACACCGCTCCTGCTCGGGAGGGAGCACCGAGGGTTTGCTGCACCACCTGTGAGAACAGGCTGCAAGGAACAGCTGGCACAGGCAATCTCCAGGTAAGAATGCAGAGGGGAACAAGCACACTGCTTTTCCCACAGCATAAAACAGCCAGGCTCACAGTATGTACTGCCAAAACCATATAAATGTTCCCTAGTGAAACCAGACTTTATTTATGAGGGACTGCAAGATCTCAGTGCCCATCCTCACTCGGTGTCTGCTCACCTGGGGCACAGAGGAGGAATTCTGTTTACAGTAATGGATCCAATCTGGTGCCCAACCCTGCCAGGCCATGAGGCAGAGGAGAGCATAACAGAGGAATTGCATTTTCCTTCTCCTCACTTATTACTCTGTGTGGTCATGTATTAATTCCTAAACTCAACTATTTTAATTATTTTTATAACCCTTACTGATGTCACTCTGAATATTACTGTTATCCTTATAAATACACAACCCCCTTTCTCTAGAAATTTTAGCCATCCAGCTAGCATGCCCTATGACTTCGAAATCAGTACAGAAAATTTATCAACAGAATTGAAAATAAAACTAAATTTAGGATGAAACCCATACCTTAAAGCCTCAAGGCTTATAAATTTAGTCTTGTCCAAAGTATAAGTGCATGTCCCCAAAATTAATATAATTCTGAAAATTTCTTACGTTTGTCAGACAGAACCAGACAATTTTAGAGGCATACATATGTGTGCAATACAAAGTTATGGTTACAAAGGCACATCCTGGATTACAGAAAACAAATGTCATATCATACAGAGATTTCCATAAGCCTGGAAATTGCTCAGGATTGGCATGGGTCAAGCACAATTTTAAATGCTATTCCTTGGCAATATCCAAAGGATCAGACTCCATCTTGAACACCTTTGCTCACTGTAAACTACATAGTACCTGGATAAGTGCTGAACACATAATAGCCAGATTTTTATATTGATGGCCAAACCCAAACACCTACAAGTGACTGCAACTATTGGGTATCAAACAAAGAAGTCATAGTAAATACCTACTTGGATAACACAATTATCCTTTTTGATGCAAAAAAACTTGAACAGGGCTCTGGGAATTAGCAACATAAAAATAATGTCGGTGATGAATTTAAAATGTTCCCCAAACAAGGAATTATAAGGAAGTCTTGGGAGAGGTCTTGAGGTGAACTTGGATCTTTCCACAGTTTTTAATTCTGAGTATTAGATTTTTCATAATCTCTGGTGGTTACTTGGCAGCTGCTGTGGGCTATTGGATAACCCATCTGGGCACACACAGCTCCTGCCACAGGCCAGGGTCCCAAAACTGCATGTGGGGCATCTGTCATCCTGACTCTGCTCCTATTTTATAACTGCAGATCTCAAACAATGAACAATGCTTGATAGTCATCAACCTGATTTCAAAAATGGAGTAACTGATGTAATGAGATGAAGAAACTCACTCGATACCATTGAGTCAATTATGTCCATGCAAGGGTTAGACACATTTCCTCATTCCTGGTGCCATTTGCAGAGAACACTACAAAAGAACACTAAACCCACTTCTTATGGCCATTCTCTGTGCTTCAGCAGACCTTGGCATCAAAGGACTGGGCAATAAATCTTCACTTTTCACAGTTTCCGTGTAGAGACAGAGAATCCATCAATCCACTATCTGCTACAAACCCCTCATTTGTGCTTTTGTAGAAAAGTTAGAACTAATCCAGACTGTAAGTTTCCTGAAGCATGTTTATGCAAAAAAAGGCCAGGGAAGCAGTTTTGCTGATTGCTGTCTCATGTCCTACATGATGTGGCAGCAATAGATCTGTCAAAAATTGCTCAGAAGTTAAATATGTGCAAGTTTCCCCACACCTTTATTTATCCAGTTCTGATCTCTGCTATTGAATTCCTGCTTCGCAGTAAAAGGGGAAGAAAGGGCATTGCCCTTCTGGAAGTGAAATGTGAGGGGTGCAGGTTCACATTCCCCTTTGAGCCTGAGGATCCCACACACCTGAACCAAGAGGATGTTTTGTCTCAGCTCGTTAGCACGGACACCACTGCTCCAAACAATCAGGACTCTCTGGGAAGTCCATTTAAAGAGGCCATCTAAACATCATCATCACCATTATTATTATTATTATTATTATTATTATTATTATTATTATTATTATTATTATTATTATTATTATGGAGTTGCAGTGGCTTTAATGTCTACTCTGTAACTGCTCTCTCATCTTAAAAGCAGACCATCTTTCCTCTCCAAAATTCCTCTTAGTCTTCTACCCCAAGTATTACAGAAGTCCTTTAGGAACTCAGTCCTGAAAATGGATCTGTAACTACAGATCAAATTGTGCCACATAGTACTTATTTAAAGTACCCAACAAGCTCTCTGAAGTCTGTGTATGTTCCCTTTTTTCTTAGAAAACAGATTAAAAACAAATGTCCTGCTATTATTCATGCTTTTAACACTGAGGGGTAATTGACAAAGCTGGTGAAATGTCTGAAGAATGGTTTATACACAAAGAAAAGTGATTTCTTACTCTTCAAAGAAGAGGTTTTCAAGGAAATGAGCATTCTAGATTCTAGGAAATCCAGCAATGCATTATTGAAATATCCATTAAAATAAAACCACTTCAAACAGAAAGATTTCAGACACACCAAGTCTATCAAAGAGATGTGGATTTTCTCCAATATTGATATCACACTTTACTCAATATGAGTTTGAAATATGTGAGAGAATATGCTGCTGAATGCCACATGAGCTATCTGAAACCGTTCACATTTCTCTCTTTACTAGGTTAAATGAAACCTGATCTGGATTCCACTTGATCATAAGACTGGAATGCTGAAAATGCCATAATCTATTTATACATCAAATTGAAGAAACATTGCATGTCTTTAAATTTCACTGCATTCCAGTGTATTAGCTAAACAGCAACAGTTTACAAACTGTTTCACGTTCAAACTGAGAAAGAAAAGACAGACCAACTGTCTCATTTATCCTAAAGCCAGGATTGATTTCCTGGCTTTAAAACTATGGCCCAAACCCAGGTCTGCTCTGTGCCTTCCCTAAAAGCCTTGTTCTTGCAGCAGCAATTCATCACTAGTGACAAAACATGGTAGTTGCCTTATGATGAATTCCAAATCCACAGTTCTTTTTCAGCATCAAGAACATACTACAAACCCAAATTAGATTTGCAGCTCAGATTTGGTTCATACTTCTCTTCCCTCTGCCTCTGAACCACAAATGGTTCAAAATACAGCAGACAGCAAGGCTGAGAACAACTGTGTAAATAAGAACAGCCAAATCACACAGATGAAAACCATGCAGGGGCTTATACAACCCAGAAGGTACTGGCAGTAACTCATCTGCCAACAGACCACCTCAGACTCCCCCAGTGAAACAGGGGTCTCCAGTTCCACAAAATACTGGAATGTCATTTCCCTCAGTTATTTACAGGGTCCTGCAGGTGTGCACAGTGGTGTTTGACTCATTATTCTGACTAGAGGAGCTGCTCCTGTCCCAACACCACAACCAGGGGCAGCACAAGACCTACAGAAAAAGTGAAGGTGCCCATCATGAAGAGGAGCCCAATGAGCTAAAGGCCTGTCTGTTGATCTGTACAAATGTACATCCTAGATTTTAACATCTCTCAGTAAAGTAAAACACAGCTGCCATTGACATTTGATGGGTTTTGCCATTGACATTTGATGGGGTTTGCCATTGACATTTGATGGGTTTTGCCATTGACTTGAAAGGGGTCAGGATCAGCCTAACAACAGCTGATGGTATTTCATAACGTTTATTCATTTCTGCTTGCACTTTCAATGTATTTCAATGTGTGAAACAGTGTCCATTTTTCTCACTTGTCATTCCTATGATTTTTTTCATTGTTGGATTTAGTGCCTATTATTTCCCATGTAGAAGACTACAAACACTACAATGACAAAAAGAGCAATTTTTTTAGAGTCGAGGGGAGGAAAATTCTGTGCTCTTTGTCACATGAAACTTTAAGAAGAGCCTGAAGCTAAATACTGCAGCTACTATTCATTGTTCCCTGGATAGTTAGTGGCCTTTATAAATGCAAAAATCCCACTTAGACATTCACATAACTAATTTGCCATTTTCTGTGCCCTTCTTCCCTCGAGCAGTCTGTAACCTGGTATTTGTCTTCCAGGTCTTGTGTCTTACAGCTTGAAATTCAAATTACAATTGCATCTCAGTCGGTTTGAGACCATTTGGGGTAATTTAGAGGAGTTTTAAAAACAAGAATAATTTGAGTAAATGTCTTGCTGTCTAGAACCATGAGTTTCATCAAAAGGAAAATGTACAGTTTACAGTAAAAGAAAGGAATTTCTGATGCTACTGTTTAGTTTAAAATTTATAACATTAATGCAGGATTTGATATGAGTCATTAGAAACAGAGTGCACTCTTAGAATACCAGTTTTTAGTAACTCCTAAATTTCCCTTCAAATTTGAAAAGACCCTAGGGATAAATAAACTGCTTATCACTTGTCCATTACTGTGCCAGTATGTTACTATTGCTAAGACAGTATCACATGGCCTGACCAAAATTTAGGTCTCACAAAAGAATGGAAAGTGGAGCCCTCAACGTTCTCTGTACCTGCAGATAAGGCAGATGATAGATGGGAGAGAAAAAAATGAAGATCAAAGAATGGAAAACAACCTGTACAAGGCGGAACTGCAGATCAACACCAACTGAGGGGTGAGACTGAAGCAAAGGTAAAAAAACAATCCCCTGAACTTTTCCTACTGCCTTCCCCTCAATCAGTCTCAGCCTGGACTCCTGACACTTGGGTAGATGCCCTAACTTGTCAGATCAATGCCATCCCCAGGCTAGATTTCAGTCTCCAACAGTAACCACCTGATGTTATTAAAGGCTGAGATATCTGAACCCAGGCACTCTAGACACTAATAGATGGACTCCCTTTAATATTCCTAATATTATTATTAATAATAATACAAATATTAATAATATAAATAGTAATAATAATACAAATATTAATTAATTTTAATATTTAATATGCCTACATTTAAAAAAAAACACATTGTAATTTTAAAGTTTACATCAGGGCTTTTCAAAAGCTTAAATGCACACATACACCTACTAATACACATCTTCATCCAGCCATGCATTCATTTCTGGGTGTGAGCACGTGTGTGACTGTGTGCCCTCCATAAGCATTTAGGGGTTTGGTGCATGCACAGATTTCAGCCACCATCGGTGGGAAGCACCACCTTTTGACCATTTAAAATTATAGGAACAAACAAATAGAACACTGTAGTGCCATTTTCACTGGATACCTACAACTATCAGACTCCAGAAGAGCTGCTTTTTCAGTCCTCTATTACTTGTGGGTGCATTTCTGCCCTCAGTCTGGAGGCTGAGGGATTGTGTGAGAGATACTTCTGCCACATGAACAGTGAACGATCTTTAAATGGCAAAATATGTAAAATATGTCAAATCACCTGCAGTGAGGAGAACCACAGGGAAAGCCACTAAGGGTCTCACTGCCACTGAAACCTCTGTGGGGATCCCCCTAGAGAAGCGTGTAATGGTGAGAGTGGGGCAGAATTACCCAAACCTCTGCCAGGTGACACAGCAGCACTGGGAAGGAGCCCACTGCTCTTCCACTGCCTGCTCCATCTGTCCTGTCCAGCCCTTAAAACCAGACACACGGACACAGGAGGGTCCCACAGCCCTGGTGCTCACACACACAAACACAAGGCACCTGGGAATTCCTTTAACTAACTGTGGCAAATGTTCTTCTTGAAGGAAAAAAGGGAATATGTACATGCTTGACACTTAATAAAAATACCGGTGTGTTCGTGCACAACATACTGGAATACTGTTCAGCACTAATTCAACATTGCAAAAATATTATCAGTGTAAGGCTGACAAGGCCATTGTGTAGTTTTCTGTGTGGATCTTGGCTCACCTGGCTGTGGACTGGAGCAATTCTCATACCTGACTTTTCAGAAACCTTTCTGGCTTGTTAGTGAATCAGTTCACCTTATTCATTCCTGTTCCTTATCCTTTAAATATTTTACATTTTATTAATTTCCCTTTCTTCATTGCTAGACCACACTAAATGTCACAATAGCCCATTGCTGATTACCCTCACTGGAGTGTCCTCCTGGCCGGGGTCAGGATTTCTCCCGTGCTGGGCACTGCTGAGGCACCTCCAGGGCTGTGTCCAGTGCTGGGCCCTCAGCTCAGGAAGGACCTTGAGGGGCTGCTGGAGCTTGTCCAGGGAAAGGAATGGAGCTGGGGAAGGGTCTGGAGCCCCGGGAGGGGCTGAGGGAGCTGGGAAGGGAATGGAGCCCCAGGAGGGGCTGAGGGAGCTGGGAAGGGAATGGAGCCCCAGGAGGGGCTGAGGGAGCCGGGGAAGGGAATGGAGCCCCAGGAGGGGCTGAGGGAGCCGGGGAAGGGTCTGGAGC
>VWZU01003339.1:71799-96388 GCA_013397095.1 Sterrhoptilus dennistouni
TGGGGAGCCCTACAGGCGAGGCCGATGGACGTGTATGGAGTACTATGACCGGGACTCGGATGGTGGTGGTGTTCTGGGCAGGACTGGAGATTGCATTAGGCACAGCAGCACCTTCGAGCAAGCTGCTCAGGACAGGGACAGTGGCCTCGGTGCCACGGGAGGTTCTGTTGTGATCTCGGCCGTGCCGGCGTCAGCCCATGGCCCCGATTCTATAGCTGACAGCTCCCTGGCTGCTGTGTCACAGCTGCTTCAGACAGAGAAAATGAACCAGTCCTCTCTACAGCAACCTAGTTTTGTCATTGGGCAACAGCAGCAGCCGCAACAGCCCGTAGGTGGGGCCGTGCCTCAGAGTAGTGCTCAGCCCGTGTTTTCTGGGGCTTCGGGAGCAAGTCAGCAAATGATAGTGCCACAGCAGCCACAGCCACAGGTAAATCCACAGGGTGTTTCACAGGCTGGACCCAACGGGAAAGGCATGGCACCTCCAAATGTGACAGTAGGGCAGTCGAGCATTCCTGTGGCCCAGCAGCAGGTGCAGCAGGCTAACATACCAGTGACTCAGCCTCAACAATTTGCTTATTCTCAGTCCCAGATTCCACCGGTGCATCTACTGCCGACGCAGCCTCCTGGGCAGGCTGAATACATGCAGCACATGACAATTATGCAGTCTCAAGGAGCTATTCAGCAGGCTACTACCAGCTCTGCTCCAAGTACTGTGGCCTCCAGCCTGGCCGTGGGGCAGGTGACGGGCCAGAGCCCCTCGCCCGTGGGAGCGCCGGTGATGGGGGTGTCAGCGCAGCCCAGCGACGCGGTGGGACAGGGCTCGGGGCTGCTGCAGGGTGCCCAGGCACAGGCCAGCCAGCCTGCCGTGGTGCAGCCAGGCCTCGGACACACGGGGGTTGTGCAACAGAAATCTGTGACTCAGCATCCCATGGGGGCCAGCAGTCAAGTGCCAGGAGTGCCTGGCGCCCCCCACGCTGTGGTCCCCGGAGTTCAGAGCGTGCCTGCGGTCGTGCCCGGTACAAGTGTGCCTAGTGTGTCCACCACAGCTTCTGTTACTATGCCAAACGTCCCTGCCACGCTGGTGCAGTCGCAGCTGAGCAGCCACCCTCCTGTCAGCAGAAGCGCCGGCGCGGTGCAGCCCCAGCACGTCGGGCACTCGATGATGCCAGGAGCGCCCAGCGCCCCCGCCAGTCTGCCTCAGGCCAGCCTCGGACAGTTTCAGACCCAGGCCCAGTCCTTAGCAGGCCAGATCGATGATACTAGAAGAAAATCGGAACCCCTACCTCAGCCACCACTTTCTCTTATAGCTGAAAATAAACCTCTTGTGAAGCCTCCCATTCCAGACACTCTAGCAAATCCTCTTCAGTTACCTGCAAGTACTCCAATGAACAGTCTTGCTAGCTCTGTTTTTGGCATACCCATTCCTGTTGATGGTGATGAAGACAGGTATGAATTATTTTATAATGCCGTAAAAAAGATCTGTATTTTTAGGGGGAAAAAAGTTCAAGCTATTGCCAAGTGTGTTTTGTAAATTCGTATTTTCAGAAAGTCATGCTGAGGTTCATCTGGACTATATTTTAAGAGTGCAAACCATAGCAGAGTATTTAGGTCAGTAGTGAATTGTGCTTGTTTATTGCAGGGTGTGAGTGCCATTACTTTTCTCACAAAATGGGGTACAAAGTATCCTGAAAGCTACTTAATGCCCAAATAATATGACCTCTTCAAAGTGAAAGATTGAAAGTTGTCTTTCTGTAGCCAGTGCATCAGGATGTGAGAAGGGCTGTTCTCCTTTTTCCTGAATTGCATTATAAAACACTTCAGTGACAGCTGGGTTAAAATGACACTGTATTGCAGTGTTAAATCTGTGTGGTGCTGTCTCGGGGCTTTTAACACAGATTCTTGATTTCTATCCTCCTTTGGAGTTAACACTTTATAGTGTCAGTAAGGAAAGTACCTGCACTTGGATGTGGATTTGTGTGTAAATCCATGTACAGGGAAAGCTCTGCAGAGAATGGTCCTTTGTATGGAGAAAACAGACACTGCTTGGGCAAAGATGTGGACACGGTGGGAAGTACAACCTTACAGTGAGTTTTTTTAAATTGGAAAGCGATTTGGAACTCTGAATTGTAGCAGAGGGGTGTGGTGTGAGCAGACTCCCGAGAGGGCCCGGGAGAGGAGTGGGTGTGTGGCTGCTGTTCCCATAGACACGTCAGACTGCTCTGGAGGCCAGAACCACTTGATTCACTTCTTTGAGGGAAAGAAGAATCAGTGTTTGAGCACTGAATTTAAGTCCCAACAATTGCTGTCAGTACTGCTGGGAATACATTTGTTTTTAAAAACAGGCATTAGGCCATTATGAGATCTTGTGGTGAATTTCTCTGTAAGTCTTCCCTCCCTTTGGGATAGCACCAGACAAGATAATACAGTCAGTGTTGCTTTGAGCGTGTTTTAGTGAAGCAGCTGTGTCTGTGGGGTTGGGGTGCAGGGGATGGAGAAACACCTCAAAGTGGGTGCTTGGAGGGTTCAGGAGCAGGTTTAATGCAGGCCTGTGTTCTCTGCAGCTGGCTGACACTGTGTCTGAGAAAGTAACTGCTGTGCTCTTCTGCAAGGAAAAGCCATGGTTTGGAAACTCGTGCTGGTTCTGATTAAACTGGTAAAGGATTGACAAGAAAAAAAGTTTAAAAGTTTAAAATTTATTCGCAGTTTGCCTACCTTAAGAGGATTGCTAACCTGGCTGACAAGCTGCCTTGTGGAAATAAGGTTAGATTTCGAGTTGGTGGGTTCTTTTCATAGCTCAGTGTTTTTTGAGAAGGTGATTTGTCTGGTGTTTGATCATTCTGTTGATTCAGGAATCAGAAAGGAAGGAATGCATTTTTTATTTGATGACAAGTGAATCACTTCTGTGTAAAGATAGAGAAAAACTTGTCCTGCTTATTCAAATTAGGGGCATCGAACTTTGTGTGGCATTCCAGTGAGTCAATTCTTGATGCTCTTACCAGAACAGTGATTTCTAAAGTTAGTTTTCTAGTTTAGTCCTTGAACTTGCCATCTTGCAGTGGTGCTTCATGTGGTGTGAGACTCTTTCAGACACTTTGCCATGAGAACTGCGTAAGAAATGGAAATGGGATCTGGGATCTGAATGTGCTCTTTTTGACAGGCCACACTGTGGTGTTCAGTGGAGGAACTGGTGTCTGGTTATCAGTGAAGGAGTGCCTGTGTGTCATTTGTCAGCTTCTGCACTGGGTGATAAAACTGTGCCGTGTGCTGGGCTGTCAGAAAGCCAGGAGCACACAAATGGTGTCAGAGTCTCTCCCAGCTGGGAGGGTGATCCTGGTGAGCCATGAAAGCTCACCTTAAATGGACCTAGACTTCATACATAACCTGGGAGGTAGATACAGAGACAGTAGATCAAAGTTTATTCTTTGCTCCGCTCAAGCAGTAGCCTGGCTTCCACTGGCTGCAGACAGAGAAAGGTGAGAGTGAAAACCTGGCAGCTTGTTAAGGCTGTTCTACCTTTACTCTCTGAGAAGGCTTTGTTGTAAAACTGTCTCCTCCTTGTCTGCTGTTCTATTCTTGCTCCTGCTTTTTTCCTCTTTCCAGCCATTTAAATTGTGCCTTTGGGCTTTGCCCAGCTGTCCTGTCTACTGGAATCAGTGGTGAAATAGTTAATGAAGACCTTCAAGTGTCATTAATAGGATGGGGGTTGACACTGATAAAGCTATTAAGGCCCAAAGGGAGCTGATACATCATGAGTCATGGTTTGTGCTGGCTGGTCCAGGAAGTTAGCACACAGCTCAGTTCACAGGGGTTATGTGGTGGTCATTGAAGCTGATGAATCTATAGAAAGCATTTTTCTCTTTGTCTTTCTTACTATTTATGTGTAACATTCCCAGAAAGGGGGCTCAGTGTGTAGGCAGGTATCTATCTATGTTTCTTCTGGCACCTTCAGTTACACTTCAATATTTGCATGTACTTGAAGCTTCACAGACTTGTGTAGATCATTCTCCTGTAGTTATGTTCTAAAGCAGTGACTCATCAAGGAGTAGCGTATAGCTCTGGATTTATCTGGAAAGTCACTCACCATTCTGAATAGGAAGAGGAACTGTTTTAAAGGTAAAATAGTTAAGATGGAAATTCTTTGAAAGCAGCATGTCAGCAATACAGTGAACATGATGTAAAAAGTTGGTCAGTTAATGTATTTCTGAAAAAAGGTGATTTGTATTACTCCTATCTTATAGTCTGCTGTTTTAAACCAATCAACATCTAAGGTTACTGGGGTGGAGGTGATCTAGCCTGATATATAAAGAGAACTGTTCATAGATTACTTTCTTCCAAGCCATTGCCCAAAGACTTTTAATTTCCTGTTCCCATAGCTCAGTACATTTTGACGGTAGTCTATAAAAAACTGTTTTCTTGCATTGAACTGATGAATACTGAAGAATCAATTAATTGGAAAATCATGTCTGGGGGGGAAGAAAGGGTGGATAGGTAGACCAGAAGAATGAAAAAGAAAAAAGCCTTTGGTGTGTCACACCTTCCTTGAAAAGCAAAGCCAACATTTCAGTTGATGTGTCCGAATTGCTAAGCTCTTAAAAAGGAAAAATAGTTGTGTGAAAGTTAGGAAATATTTACAGCATAACACAGTGTTATTTTCTTTTTCTCTTTAAATGTGGCTGCAAATAAAATAAACTGCAGCAGTATTAAAGGATGGAGGAACTAGTACTGGTACTGAGGCAGATGTGAGTATTGCTGCCTCAAACAGGGAGCCTGAGAAATACTAATTGTGTAAAAACACAATTAGAACTAGCTTTCAAAATTGTTCTGACTCTTCTTTTGTTGGACTTCAGCACTAGTACTGATTATTTTGGAGGGAGGGCAGTTAGAGGACCTGAGAGGATTTTGGTATTGGTGTGTGTCAGGTTCTCTGCTCTACCCTTATGCCCATGTATACACAAATTTGTAATTGACAAGCAGAATATTTAATCTGGTTTAATAACTTTATTTTGGCTCTTGGAGGAAAAGAAATATGTTGCTTCTGTTAAAAGAATGTTACTGAGAAAGCTTGTTCAAACCTCCTACACGTTTGGCAGACTTTTGGGGCAAAATATTACTCGGGCTGTTGGAAAAGGAGCAGAGTATAGATCATTTTCCAGAGATAACTGCCCGGCCTGAACTGTTCCGGCTGTATTCCAGGAACACGAATGAATGGCTGCAATTGTGAACTGTCAGCTCTGGCAGCTGAGCTGTTGAGAACCCGATTGTGCAGGGCCCTCTGCAGCGTGTCTCCCAGCTCAGCTAAATCACATATTTGTGTGGAGCACTAACTGCTGGGAGAGCTGTGCTCTCGAGACCGTGTTCATCATATAAGGACAAAACCGGGCATGGGATCACTGAAGTATTGCCCTAGATACATATTTTATTGTGCTCCTAAAGAAAATAGTAAGTATTCCGCAAATATATACCAGTACATGATTGAATTGCATTAGTACTCAGTGTTATCCCTTTCTTCAACTCACTCATAAACTTTCTAGAGGTTTGAGCTCTCCTACAGCTGCAGACTTGCTCTCAGCTCCCCTCCTGAAGGCCTGTGTTTGCAGGTGTGTGTGGAAGCAGGTGAGAATGAAACCTGGACAGACACACTCCAGAGCCTGGAGAGCCTTTGGTTTGACAGGTTAAAAACTGAGCTGGGACTTCTGGAGTGACCTCTGCAGCTCTTGGCAGCAAATGATGGTTAGTGCAGAGAAACTCCAGTTGGTTGTGTTCACTGCTTGCTGTATCTTCTATAACAAAAATTACCAAAGGTAACTGCAGCACTGCATGAGTTTCTGACTAGTAGAAAGCTTATTGTGCTGTGCAGTTTTGGAGTGGTGCAGGATAGCTAAACAAAACTGTGGTAACTTGCTTGACAGTCCTGTTTCCCAGTTTAAACATTCAAATGCCTTTGTTAAGGAGGACTCGGTACATTCTTAAAATTAATGAGGTACAAATGTTTCAGGTGAGAGAGTTTTAAAAGGAGGAAATGGGGAAAAAAGTAGAAAGAAATTCACAGTGATACTGTTCAGTTTGTTTTAAAGGCTGTAGTGACCAGCCCTGACAGGAGAGGTTCCCTGTACCTCAGACTCCTGGGTTGCTGGGGATTAGTTTTTTCCTTGTCTCCTATAGAGGAGTGTGAATGTTCCGTGGCTGATTCTGAGTGCTGTCTGTAAGGCAGAAATAACAGCATATGTTTTATGGGAGCTGTTTTAAACTTCTTGTTAAAAGCTGAATACTGAAGTATTTGGAAGTTTTGAGAAGGCAGGACTACCAAACTGCTCTCAGACTCCAGAAGGGCTGAAAGTTCTCTGAGGCTGCATTTTTATGGGAGGTGCTGATGATTTTTATGACTTCAGGTGACACTATAGTAAAGAGGAGTTCCTCCCAGTTACTGTACTGGGTATTTGAGTTACCAGCCTGTTGCATGTTGAGGCTGTATATTAATTTTCCTGGTTCAAAGCTGGCAATTAGCTGTTTCTGTTGCTCAGGAGAAGTGCAAGCCTTGTTTGTGTTTCATGTGCCAGCAATGATTCCTTAAGAAACTTCTGTGAGATTCTTCCTGCTAAAGTACATCTGGATGGTTCTGCTCAATAAATCTAGATTGTCAGGCACAGGTGTCTGCTTTTATTCCTATATTTGACAAAGTATAAAGATAGAAGTATTTATAGTAACTGCTAAAGCCACTGTCTTCTGAGAAGATTCTGCAGACGTAAGAGGTCACTTGAAGTGCAGAGTAAGATTGTACTTTCATTCCTCTTGAAAATTATTCTATCTTTAAACTTCACACTTCATAAATACAAATGTGTATTAAGTGCCAGGAAATCTTTGCCTTATGGGATATTCTATTTTTACTCAGGCAGGGCAGGTGAACTACTTGGCCACATGAAGGACAGCTGGATGCTTGTCTTAATTTTCTTTGTCAAGCAAAGCAAAATTAGTCCAAGAATGTGTATATCTGTTCTCCCTTTGAAGCGATGAAGGATGCATTTGGGTTGTGACAGCTTGCTTGAGTGCTTTTGTCAGTGCAGGGAGAAGGTAGAAATGTTAATTAGTGCCCTGGAGAGGTGTCAGGGGCCTGTGGCACTGACAGCTGGTGGCTTTGTCTGGTGCAGCTTAAGGTTGCAGACTGGAATGGGATGTGGGCACAGCCCTGCAGGTGTGGCCCCAGCAGTGCTGAGGGGAGGGATCCCCTCCCTCCACCTGCTGGACTTTGCCTTGTGCAGCCCAGGATACCGTTCAGCCCCTCTGCAGGGAGGGCAGAGTCCTGACCTGTTTGTCTGGGAGGGATCGGGGTGGCAGGTGTGAGCCTGCAGGGGAGAGCTGTACATTGGATAGGAGATGAGGTGCTGCTGTCACTGAGGTGTCTGAAGCTTTTGCATCCATCTCAAGCAGATTTAATATCCAATAGAGGATGGGGTGGTCTGAAATGAGGGTTAAAAAACCCTGCTTGCTTCTCCAATAATTTACTTTGGCTATTTTTGTAAGGGTGTAGATGGGAACTCCTGGGAATGTCTCCTATGTAGAACACTCTCTGGTAGGTGCAAGGCCTGTAAATACCTTGACCAACCCTATGAATGCATTTTTAAAAATACTTTTTCTGTAAACTAAGTGATGAGCACCCACCAACAGTATAGGCTGGCCTGAAACTTGAGTGGTAGAGACTTTCCAAATGGTGTGGGAAGGCAGACAGATTTATAATAGACTGTGTAAAATAACCATGCCATACATGGCCCAGGGTCTAATATCTTTTTTTAAAGCAAAGGGTGTAATTTGAAACGTTTGCTCATAGATGCATTCCTGACCATTATCACATGAGTAGGACAGGTGGGATTTGTCTGAGTCTGCATGAAGCTGTTTTATCCACTCTTTTTTTTCCCCACAGATACTGAAATATTTTGTTGTTAAAAAAAAAGGAGCCTTTTGTATTTATAGATGACTGAAATAGCTGAAAGTGTTGTCACTGCAACTTAGTGGGAGAAAAAGAAATCTCATTTTAGTGCAGTTTTATTTGAGGATGAGTTTTCAAGTTCTGTTCCACTGTGCAGGGCCACTTTACCCAGAAATCACAGGCAGCTTTCTCTTCATCACTATGTTTGAGAAAATCAGGTTTTGTGGGCATCACAGGCAGCAGGAGCCTGTTCATCTGCAATAACATGTTCATACGTACCAGCCATGTTGTATCAAAGTCAATACTTTTGAGGAGTTTTGCAGATTTTTGGATCTATAATGCAACACTAGCAAATGTGGATTTTTTTATTTCAGAAATGCTGAATTTATTATTTTGCTCTGTCCTTTATACCAGGGTTTGCTGGGTAGGAGTGCTCAGAGCTTGCTGTCTGGAATGGGATTGTGTGCAGGAGAGTATCTTGGCATGGTGATATTCTTTGGCAGAGATCAGTAGGTGCTGAAGGGCTCCAGCCCATGTGGAGTTCAAGCTGTTTGTGGCGACCATGGGCATTATTTTCAATAAGACTTTGTTTGCTTTTGGTTTTGGTGGTTTTTTTAACTTGTCTTGGTTCTTTCGGACATGGATAATATTGGCGAGTTTTTCTGTGGCTTCTCCTGAAAGCTGCTTGATTGAAGCAAGAATCCCTGACTAGATCAGGCAGAGTTCCTGCATTGCTGTTATCAGCTTGTAATCACTAAGTTTCTCTCTGAAAATGTGATCTGCTGCAGTTTTTTGTGGTTTTTTTTTGCCTGGAAGCCAAGCTGTGTGTCATTGTGAACTACTTTGTTCTGTATCCTCCCTCCAAGAACTGAAGGTTGGCCACATCCAGTGAGAAGACAAATCATTAGTACAAGAAACCTTACACTTGTTACATGTTTTGATTTAAGAACAGAAGCTCTCAGATCAGTCCTCAGACAGTTTGTAAATGATGTAATTAAAGTTCAGCCTGACTGACAGCCCTGGCAGCCTTCACAGAGCAGCCGTGCTTCATTAGCAGGTGGTGTGTTAATTAACGTGTCTGTGGCAGCTCTGTCTGGGACAGGAGGAGTGTGAGAGCCGTGGGTACCGGGCTGGGACAGGGGTGCCCCAAGCCTGCCTTTGGAAAGGGGGAAGGCAGCATGTTGAGGATGGAAAGGGTCATCATTGAATCCTGGAAACCATAAAGCTGTTGTGATTGCAGTTTGTGCAGCACTCCTGAGGCTTGGGACCAACCTGTGGGACCCAAGAGAACTGGACTCTGGAGATTTGAGCTGCAGCTGTTGGAATCAGGAATGATAAGATACTTAGAAGATTGTTGTATTCTTTCTATGATTAGTATTAAATAATCATACTGGAATTCACTATTTGAACTTTTCAGCAAAACTCCTTCAAAAATAGTGTATGGTTATTACCCAGTACAGGTAATAATGAAGCTTTTTTTTTTTAAATTATTTATTAAAACCTCATAATTACATAAAATAAGTCATAGCATTGGTAGGGGTTGAAAAATATTCCTGGTGTTGTTTTTAAATACTCAAGGCCACCCAGAGCAGGGGAAGGATGATTCCAGTGTTTCAACAGAGCAGGCAAGTGATCAGTGAAACGCCTCTGCCAGACTTCATTCTCTGTGTATTTGAGACAGTTGTCTGCATTTCCTTCTTCTTAGAGACTTCTGGTCACTGCTGGAAATTATTTTCCAAAATCTTCTTTTGAGAGCAAGGTAAAGAAGCGTGGGCTACTGCTTTTGGGTTTTCCAGTGAAGATCAGTTCCTGCAGTGTGCTTTCTTTATGCTGTTACAATATTTTTATTTTGTAATAGCCTGTGAAAGCCCTTTAAATCCATTGTGGTGCTTGAGAGCCGCTGTCCCTAAAACTGTCATGTGGGTTGGTCATTGAGTCAGCCTTTCCTCTTATCTGTAGCTGGAATGCACCTAAAACTGAGTGTTAGAGCTTGGAATTCTTGCTGGCCTTTTAGGGTATGTGTAGCAAATGTAATGGTTTTAAGAAACTACATGAACAGAATATACAATTAAACACATCACTTCAGAACTTGAGATGTTATTTTCCTTAATTTTGTATTGACTCCCCCACATTTAGTCCGTCAGTTTTCTCCTGCAAAGGTTTGTGCTCCAGTTACTGTTCTGTAGATTGAGCCTTATGAAAGAAAGCTCATTCAAAGTTGCAGCTGCTTTAAATAGTAGGTGCTAAAAATAAAGTGAAACGTCTTTTAAAAGGAGAAGGATGGAGAAGGAATTCTGTTACAAGTGTAAACATCATCTCCAAATACCATAAACTGTGCTGTGAGTTCCCTGGTAAACTGTGATCAAGTGACCATCCAGTCCCTGGCCCAGATGAACCTGCCAAGGGCTGTAGTTTTGGGTCCAGCTGTAATCAGTCCCTGCTGCAGGTCATAGTCAGTACCCCAGTAAACAGCCCTTTCTGGGGAGCACTGAGACACAGAACTGAAAACTACCTTGGGTTTGAAACATTTCTGCCTGAAAGTACATCCAATCTTTTATAAACTTCAGATACTAAGGAGGGATTAATTTGTTGTCCTTTAGTGCACAAACATACCCATGTATGGTGACAGTTCTCTTGAGCTCAGAATGTGTACTTACCTTACTATTGAGTCTCTTACCTATCCAGTAGTCATTCTGATGTTAAAAAGGGTGAATATGTTAGTTTGCCGATTCCCTCTTCAGGATGTCTTTGCATCACTTCTTTCTCCAGGTGCTTGATTCAGTTCTGGCTCTGTAACAGCAACACAGATGCACAAAGTTCCACCAGTGTGCTTCCTTTGATAAATATGACCAAAGAACACTTTTTTGGGCAAAATGCCCAGTTCCTGTGTCTCTGTGCGTGGGATGGGAACTGGAAGACTGGTATTGACCTCCCCATCCTACTGATGCATTACTGCATGATTAATGCCCTTACTTCTAGGATCAGGGTTATGAGAGCAGATAGGCATATATCCTTCTGGAGAGCTGCTATCCAAACCTGCCCATGAAATTGAAGCTAAGGGCTCAGGCTGAATACAGCAAGATTTCAGTTACTCTTTGTACATCCTGTGTAGAGGTTTGACACCCTTGCAAGGCTTTTATTTTTTAAATTCTGTTTAGATTATTTTCTGTAGACTTGCAGTCAGCTACTCATGTTTCGTACTTGTGCAGCTGATTATTGCTACCAGAGCTTACTGCTTCCCCTTACCCTTACTGAATTACACCCTTTTTATTTCAGACCATTGCTCCAATTGGGCAAGATCTTCCTGAGTTCTATTCCTGCTGTCCAGAGTGCTTGCAGATCATCTGCAGGTATAGAGATAGCTGTACTCCACTGCCCAAATAATGTATTAAACTGTCCCATAACACACTTGGAGGAGACACTGGGAGAGCAGTGCTGAATGATCCTTCCACTGCACCCCAGGAGAGCCCTGTGCACAGAGCAGTGCCCGTGGTGGACTTGCTTTGTGTGAGCCCAGCTCTCACCAGCAGAAATGTCATGCAAGGTGGTTAAAAGCTTAACTCATTTCATGACATGGTCACATCTCTTGTGGCTTTCTGTAAGAGATCTCTGAATTGTTCTCAGAAAGAATTTTGGCTGAAGTGAGCTTCTGTAAAGGTTAGTCGTGTGAGCTTGCTGCTGTCTGGGTAATAAATACGTGCTTCTGTTCTTTGATTTTCCTTAGAGGTATTGAGCATGGATTGTCTGACCTCTTGTTTCCATGTTCTTCAAAGACAGGTACTTAGGCCTTTTGAATGTTTTACATCATTCCTGTTCTCAAACCTGAAGAAAATAACTCTGTGAGGTTAAGAGAGAATTGTCTGAGGTGGTATGAATTTTTTATTTGGGTAAAAAAAGTCCTATTTTTCATGTGTTGTTCTTGTTGTTGCCCTCAGTTGCTGAGGTTGGTAAGTAGTTTGAGGATTGAAAGTTGCTCATGAACAATGGTGTTACTATTTCTTTCAAAGGAAGTGGCTGGTGAAAAGGCATCTGTGCAGCAGCCTCTGTATGTCAGGCTGGTGTCCAGTCCAAAGCCAGTGTTATTACTTGAACCCAAAGGCATTAGTCTTTATACTTGATGGTTTAGCTGTTGTGTTGCTCTTCTGTAATTACTTGTTGTGTGCAGTGCTTGGTAGGAAAGTGTGGATGTTACCAGTACTGGAGTGTGCTGTTTATCGGTTTCCATCAAGCAACTTCTCTAACAGGCTTTAAACTAAATTCCAGACTCACATGGAATTTTTTTTTTTTAAGAATACAGTGCTGAAGGTGGGAAGCAGAGTGACAGACACTTTAAACTCAGGCACTTCCTGATCTTTGCTGATACACAAATACCACTATCCTTTGCAAGATTTTTGGTATACACCTGCTGTGAGAATCTGATAACTTCAGATAATGTTTTGTTATGGCACTACTTCTGTGATGCTTTTGGGGTTTTTATGTGAGTTTTACTGCATAGTAATTGTACTTCAATTGAAATAATTAAGTTACTTGAACACAGTTGTTTTTAGAAATACTCATGCCATAAACTTAGAAAAGGGATTGATACCTGTACTTCCAATGTTGATATAAACTTCTCATTTTGAAACCGATCCTAAAAGGAATTTGAGGTCATGCTTGCATTTCTGAAGATTTTTCAGCAAGGTTGTTGCATTTGTCTCTAGGGCTGGTGTAGCTCTGCCCACATGAGGATGGGCAGCCTGAGGAAGGGAGTTTTTGAGCTCCATTGTAACTCTGCTGCAGCCACTGGCGGCAGAGAACAGTCTGCGTCATCCGGGGTCTGGTTCACAACAAACCTTCGGATGAGACTTTGGAGAAGTGAGATTTTCTAATTACACTGTCAGTTTAGTTGCCGTCGTGGGGCTGCCTCAGGGCTTTGGCACTGGTGTTGGAATGTGGCCACAGTGTAGGGTTTTCAGCAGGGTTTCTGTGCTCTGTGCTGTGAGAGACTCCTGGTGAGTGCATGGCCAGGGGCCTCCATCAGCTCTTCCACCTCGGGAAGGGGAAGTGGGAAGGTGACTGAGAGGTGCTTACAAAGGTAGTTGATGTTCCATTTTTCATTTCTAGCTGGATCTGTTTTTCAGTTTTCACTTGGTCTGTCCTAGTTTGAATGTGGCATATTGAGCTCCGACCTCCAGGTCCCCTTGGAGGAATCATCTGTTTTGAGTATAAAGCTGGGGGTTAAGGAGGATGGAAACACTGGGTACTGTGTGCAGAGGTAGTTTGGGACATACCAAAAATGGCAAAAGTGTCTCTTGGGTTCAGGTGTGTTTGGTATTAGGGTGGTGGTTAGCTAAACCTCTGCAGCGTTTCCAGCAGGATGGGAGATGCTCATTGTTGGCCTTACAGTCTCATCTTTGTGCCCGAGCAGCCTGACATAGCCTGAAAATCCATAGGGCTGGAGAATTACTGTTTTGTTTTGGGTCCCCATGTCCTCAGTGCAAAACCATAGAAACAGTAGGGCCTTACAGACAATATTTTAACCTGTCTGGACAGGTAATTCACTTTGTAATGCAGGTTGAATTAAGAGAGTTGGTATTTTTATTACGTGCCCATTTTCAATATGTCTGTCTGATTCTTGGATCTCATAGGAATCCGTCAACTGCATTCTACCAAGCGTTCCATTTCAACAAGTTGCACGAGTCAAAGGCCTCCTGGGATAGGTATGGATGCTTGAGTATGGAATGCATACATGCTGAGGTATGCATGAACTGCTTTGCTCTATGCGAGTTTCTCATTGTTTGTGTTTGCACACAACTGCTGCCTGTGAACCCCACACTGGGCTTCTGCAGTTTGAACAGGTGAAAATGGTCGTGGAAGTGAAATATTTGTGCTGAAACATGGAACTAAACTCTAAAATATGACGTGACTTTTTTTCCTTCCTCCTTCCATTATGCATGTGTCATACGTGATGTGTAAGCTCAGAGTTTAATGCTAGTCAGCTCCTAGCTGACCTTTGCCAAAATATTGATAGTTTCCCTTTCCAAAAGAGGAAACATTTTGGCATTGAGTCCTGTATCAGAAAACACATCGTGAAAATACTACATTTAAACACAATTTTGGCAAAGTTAAGATATTTCTATCTTTAAACCAGGAAAAGAAGCTTCCTGGCTTACTGTGATTCTGCTCAAGTAAAGCTGGATGGGGAACATAGGTGAACTGGAGAAATAAATCAAGGACAAAGTAAATCTCCAACGTTAGCATTGAACTCGTGGTGAGAAACTGCAGTGAAGTGCAACAGTCTTACATGGCATGGATAGGACTTGAGAGAAGTGCATTACTAATTCATCAGTAGCTGCAAACTGTTTCTTTCCTGTGCTTTAATGATTTTGAGGGAATTTTTTTTTTTTGTCAGCATTAAGTCAAAGTCCCAGTGATGTGATTTAGTGCTTTGTGCTGCTCTGGCTTGTCAAAACTGCTTAACAAGCTGTGTAGAATGTAAATTTTGTTTGGCTGTTGAAGTATTGATAACCATTTCATCACTGTCCTGGCTGTATTTGACTTGAAAGGCTTCTTAACTTGCACAGCTCAACTGAATCTTTCAAAGTTTGCTTGGCAACAGTTTGTATACTGCACAATGATGAAGGTTGTAAGTAATGCTAAGTGGTTTTTTTAAAAAATTATTTTGTGTTGCTGGGGTGCTGGCATTAAGCTCAGTTTCAAAGCACATCTTCCTTTTTCAGCAGAAAGTTGGGAAAATTTATGTTTTTGCTTTAAGCTCTGGATGATGCTGCTTCCCTGTATTTATGGAACAGAGTTGGTATTTAGGTTTCAAGGACTTTGTTATTTCACTGGAACAAACTTCAGGGCTTAGAGTACACATTTGGTTTGTAGACCAAAAGGTCACTTTGTGTCTAGCCTTTAGCTGTTTCGCTACTTTCATGCCTCAAAATAAGTCTTAAAATGAGGAAGCTAATTCAAAAAACCCTAAAATCAAATAATGAATTATTAAGACGGAGGCTACACAAGTCTGAGGTTTATGTACAATGCCTGAAGCAAATGCTGGAAATGTGGGATACAGAAGGACATTAAATTAGGGTAGAAGAATGTAAATGGTTGCCTTTAAAATAACCTTGAATCTTTGCTGGTAAAGTCTTTGTGGCAAAAACAAGTGTTTGTGAGAACACAGACTGAAATTCATCAGGATTGATGCATGTTTTCAACTTAAAATCCGTTCAAATTGTAAAGTCTTTGGAAGGGTTTTTCAGGTTTTGTGTTTATACCGCAGTTACTGGATTTTAAGATCACATTAGGCAGCTTTTCTTCACTGGATGACTGAAGCTGAGCAGCTTTCAGCTCTAAACTTCCAGTAGAAGGTGGTGGAGGGAATGCCAGGGGCATCAGTGAGCAGTGCAGCTGGTTTGGGAGCCCTGGCAGGACACGGCAGGGGCTGGAACAACAACACGGTGTGGGGCTTCTTTTTGCCATCTCTGGTTTGGGAAAGAAAAATCGCCGCTCTGGAAACAATAAACTCGTGTGATTTCCTCAGAATCCTTTGTTTGCCCATCACAGAATGTGGGCCATGACACACTGCAGAACAACAGGGCTGAGTCTGCTGGCAGGGAACTCTCAGCTGCATTTTGTAGCTCTGTCCAAAGTACTTTGTCAACCTGAGGGGCTTGACTTAGGAGACCTTGGTGTAAACAGAAAATCTTTCTTTGCAATTCTAGTATTTGTTCTAACAAATATGGGTTATTCCCCTATGAGTAGCTGTGTCTGGGGACCTGCTGAAATCAGCAGAGCTAGCTGCATGATACTTCAGTAGAGAGCAAGAGACTGCTGAATTGGTCCAGTGAATAGAAACTATTTTATTTTTCACCAACACACTGTGGCAGGAAGAGTGCTGGTTGACACTCAGACCAGTAAGTGTTAATACTGGTTGTTACTGACACGTTAGCAGGGTTGTTTTCTTGCACGGTGCTCACACAGGTATTGCTGAAGGCACAAGTCTCATGTGTTGGTCTTTTCAACTTACATGGTTTAAGAAAATGAACAGTGGCTTCTTGGCATATTCCTGTGAGTCTGGGTGATTGTTCTTCTGGCCTGGGTTGTCTTTGCACAGGAAAGGTGCCATACCAGCTTTAGGTGGGTCTGCCTAAAGCACAGACATTATTGGTACATTTGAATTTAAAGTGGTGGGACTTATGTTTCCACTGAGTTTATGTGTGAAGCATTAAACCTTCACAGTATAAATTAACTCATAAAATGTGTGTGGGAACTCCTGAGGTGGTGAATTCACTGCCTCAGGTTATCACACATTCTCAAATGGCTTTGACATAGAAAAATAATGGAGGTCTGCAATACTCACACAGGTCCTCTTTCCAGGCTGGAGAGGTGATTGGATTGCTTTGGGATGCTGTCATTATCAAATCTCTTTATGATGGAGGCTAATTAAATAGGCCTTACCTCTTCCAAGAATAGAAAAGATTTCTCTGGGTGGACTGAATAGCTCAAGCAGTGGTAAGACAGTAGCTCATAAATGAGTAAACAGTGAGGGGAAAGAATAAATGACCACAGGGCTTTAGCTCACTTGTAAGCAAAACAAGTGGGAACACTCCAGTACTGTACTGTACTGGTGCTTGCAGAAAGGTTGGTTGATAGTTTGATTCAAAGAAATAACAGCAAAAGGGAGAGAAGAGCTGGAGGTGGTCACTTTACTTGGGGATCTCTGTCAGACCATTGGTAACACCTTTCCCACTTAAAGTGGCTTAAAGTGAAGCACAGGTGGTGCTTTCCAGAAGAATTTGTCTTGTAGAGGCTGTTGGACAGAGCTTTGGTGTCCCATATCATGTTTGCCTCATGCTCAGGTCACACAGTATCCAATACAGCCTCTTTAACCAGCACCACCCTTCCATCCTGTGCTCTAACACAAGGTGTCATTCCTGTAGTCTGTGCACCTGGCCTGCGGATTGCCCACAGATGTCCACTGAGATGGTTCACTCTGTGACTTTGGGCTCCATCTCTCATGGTGGTCACTCAGGACAGGAGGGTGTGTGTGGAGCTGTTGGAGACCAAAGGTGAGTCAGGTTGGGTCCTGCAGCCTCCCTCGCTGTGCTCTTCACCACAGCCTGCAGGGAGTCTGACACTGCCCCCTGCTCCAGCACAGCACCCACAGAGACAGACAGTCCTCCCTGAACTTCTGCAGGCTGGGTCCTTCCCACAGGGTCAGTCTTTGAGGAACAGGCTGCTTCAGATCCTTCCAGCACCTCTGCTCCAGTGTGCACTTCTCTTTGCACTGGGCCCCGGGTTCTGCCAGGAGCCTGTTCCAGTGCAGACATCCCAGGACAGCTCGGCCCCTTCAGGCACCTCCTGCTCCAGTGCTGGGGCTCTCCAGGGGCTGTGGCTCTGTCTCTGCTGCCCCTTGACTCACCCATGGTCACAGTCCCGCCTGGAGCTCCAGCCTGCCCAGTGTGGCAGCGCTGCCCTGGGCACCTGCCAGCCCAGGCACACGGGGGTGGGTGTTATCAAGTGTCCCAGGCACAGCAGTGAGGTGATAAGAGCGATGGGGCAGCAGTGGGAGCAGAGTGTGGCCACCAACAAGCAATGGGCTCTAACAGACTCGGGCAGGTAAGCCCATGGCAAGCACAGGAGTGTCCAGGCAACAGCTGCACAGCAGGAGCAGCTATCCATCCAATCCAGAACATCCCAGTCAAATCTGTCCTTATCTCAAACCCTTCCAATCCCATGCTGGGTACCAAAAAGGGCTCTCTTGGTTCCATCCTGCCTGCTCTAAGCCCCATGCAGCCACTTGCTCAGCTCCCCTTCCTCCCAGAAAAAGAAAAGTTAGAGAACTTGTCAGTTGAGATAAAGACAATTGAATAGGTAAAGCAAAAGCCACTGAGATTTTTTTAAATCACTGAAAGATGATTTCTCTGACAAAATGGGGTTTTGTCTACCTGGTGTTTAAGATAGGAAAACACTGGGTTTACCATCCATCTCTGGGAATGACAAGCTGTGCTTGGGGGCTCTTTGATGATTTTGCTGACAGTAAATCCTGCCATGTACCTTGTGGGCTTCAGGGTGGACTTGGTGTACCAGTGTAATATCTTTTTGGGTAGGGCCTTCATTGACATGGCCTTAACTGGGAGGTCCAAGTCAGAGTGGAGTGTGCCCTGTTCAGTGTATCTGATGGATACTTGGGCTGCAGAAGCTCAGTGTGGGGTGGGGGTTTTACTGTTGAAAACAAGTATTACATGCCTAATGCACCCCTTCATCTGCCCTGTGGTACTTGAAGTGCATTGTTTTGCAGTTTTGACAATAATTGTCAGACTTCTGTAGCTCTTGGTGCAATCAGTAATTGGTCTTTTTTTACAAGAGCTAAATGGTGTCTGTCCCCTTCTAATTCCAGGATTTGCAGTTTGGGGCATTGGCTCTACAGTGGATGATGCACTCACAGAATGTGTCAGACTCTCTCTCCATTCAGTCATCCAAAAAGGCTTATTTAAGAGATTTTTTGGGTTTCTTCCTGGCCTTTTCATAAGGACTGGATTGTATTCATAAATGTCATTCTGCAGCCATGGGATAAAATATTTTTATGCAAACTGAAATTTCATGTCAAGAATTTAGGATTTGAGAGAAGTACAAAATTTTAAGTTTTGGCAGCACATTTGGAGTTTCCCATGAGAGTAGCTGTCACTGGAGGGCTCTGCTCATGAACATCTCACAGGAGCTGCTTGGTGTTGGGAGCACTGTCAGATGAATGAAAACAAAATCATACGGGAATTGTGCTACCATAACAGCTAATTCTCATCTGCTTTTAGAAAGTGAGTGAAGCGTAGTCATCTTTTAGGTTTTATCCTGGTGGCAAACTGAGGCACCCTCTGTCAGTGTGGAGCTTCTCCTGAGTGGAGAGTGGGGTCTGTGTGGTCCCAGCCCTGCCTGCTAGAGGTGGGAGAGATGCTGGGATGTGTGCAGGGAGCAGGGCTGGAATCCAGACTCAGCATTTCAGTCTTGGCACAGCTGTTGTGGGATGAGGGCAGCAAGAACATGACAAAATAGTGTGTGAGCTCCTTAGAGCTTCCAGCACTGTTGGTGGTGTGTCACATGTGGGCTCTGTGTGGTAAAACAGTGGTTTCCCTGGCTCATCCCAGTCACACTGCGGGGAGGGACAATTCCTACAGCCACCAGCAGGCAGAGGGGAGCTCAGAGCACGAGGGACATGGGGAAAGGGGTCTCTGCAGTATCCCACACAGACAGCCTGTCTTCCCCATGGAACTGCTTGAATGCCTTTACCTGGAGTGATGTAATGGTGTTTACTTTTAAATTAATCACACTACAATATAGCTGAAACAGGGATAGAAGAATAAAGTTCCAGTCTTGAGTTTGACTAGATGGGTATGACAGAAGTTGTTGATTGTGCTGCAAAGATGGGGAAGTAGATCCCACTGCCAAGTGTGCTTTAATTGTCCTCCTCTTGTTGTTACCTCTTAGAGCTGTCTCATCTAGAGTGGTGTCCATGCAGGACTGTCAGGGGACATGGAGTCTTGGGGTTTTGGGGTTCATGGACACGGCTACTTCTGACTGTGCCAGATGAGCCCGATGCAAGTTAATTCAACATGGAAAGGAATATTTCCCTTGGCATGAGTTATACATAGCTTTTATTCTGAGCAGGTTTAGGGTTCGAAAGAGGCTTAGAAGACAGTAAGAGACTGGAACAGTTTTCTTCTGAAATGGGTGTTCAGTGCTTTTAGTTTGGGTTTCAAGATTGACTCTGTAGAAAAGGAGGCTGTTACTCCCTCAGTCTACAAGCTCGATGCCCAGTGCTGGTACTGACGGTTCTGTGGGAGCCCTGAAAATTAACTTCTCTGACCAGTATCACTGTGCAGGAGCTGAGCTGTGTTTCACATCTGTGACTAGCACTGCTGAGCACATTGCCATACTCTTTGTAAAAAGCCTTGAGTGTTTTTTTTCCTTAACACTTGATTTTGGCGAGTTGCACAGTTCCAGTGAGGCAAGTTTTCCGGCATGACTGCAACCCTTGCATTTTCCCCGTGTTAACTCTACTAAAAGTGGCTGCACATTGCTGATAGCCATGTCCATGGCTGGGAGTGTTATCAGCAGCTCTCACTGGTGGGGCTGTCACTGCCCAGGAACTGCTGCCTGTGTCAGACCAGAGCTGGGTGGGAAATGGGACCCTGAGAGCCGGGCTGGGAGGGGAGAGATGGCTGCTGTGGGTGCAGCCCTGTGTGCCCTGGGGAGAGCTGCAGCCCCTCTCTGAGCAGGGACACCTGAGCCTGTGTGAGAACAGGGACACCCCAGCCTGCTGAAATCCTGGCTCCAGAGCTGTGAGTGAGGGGCTGCCTTGTGTGCCTTTGGCACGACATGGAAACAGACCCTTGCTCTTATTTCTGTCCTGCAGGATTCAGAGGTGCAGTTTGGGATCTTGTTGGCACAGTAAATACACACCTCACTCACAGTGTACTGAGGTGTGCTGGTGGACATTGTGCACCAGTGTGGAACGAGCCTGGCCCTGGCTGTGGCCCACGGCCCTGTGTTTGTCAGCTGTCAGACAGGATCCAGGGAGTGACACAGGGCTCGGGGCTCTGGTCCTGCCTCACCCTCCTGCTGGTTGCTGCCACAGGCTGCAGGGGCAGTGCTGAGCCAGGAGCAGCACCTTACCTGGAAGGTGGAGTCAAGTGAATCCAGAGAAAAAAATATTATAACAGGATTTTTTTTTTCATTGCTTTATAAAAACAGTTTGGTAGAAATAATGCTAGTGGTAAGAATCCCATTAATATCCCATGAATTCTTGTTTTCCTCAGTGAAGAAAGCTGGAAAATGAGGCCAGGAATCAACGCAGTTGATTTAGTGTTTATTCTAATGCATTTTTATGGTTCTGGGTGTCATAAGCCCAGTATGAGAAGGTATAAACTGAAGGAGCAGTGTTCCTTGTGAGTCACAGCTGTACTGGGCAGCTGGGTGGGGTGAGGGTGGGAGGGACACGGGACACCCCCTAAGAATGTGTACTGTATGTGTATTCTTGACTCTAAGCTTCAGCCCTCCAGTGACAGCATGATCCAGGAGTCCTGCAGGTGCATGGCTTTACCTGAGTGATAAAATAACACTTACAGGCTTTTCTCGTTGTATTTACAGTGCGTCTGGGGCGAGTGTTGTTGCCATTGACAACAAAATAGAACAGGCAATGGTAAGTAAAGTATAATTTGTTATTTCTAATAGGATTAATGTGTTTCATAACTGAGCATAAGTTTCCTGCTGTATTGTGTTTCTCTGAGGCTATGATATCCCTCCAGGTGAGTCAGACTGAGAACATCAATTGAAAAAAGGGATTTCTGTATGAACTATGAATGACCACAAACCATTATTGCTTTTACTGTTGGCCCAGAAATGTTTTTCAGTTAATTTTCTTACAAATTGCTGTGAACAAGGTGACTGAACTCCCAAGGAGTGCTGAAAATATAGTGCATATCTCAGTCTGTCACTCTAGCCAAGTTAATTTCTAGTTTTTCAGAAGGGTCAGGTGTGCCATCCTTGATGTGCTGCTCAGCTCCAGTTAGAGCTGTTGGATTTTTGCTTCTGATGATGTAAAAACTTTATTCCTGATTTGGTTGTCAAACACCTCAGTGACTGGGCCTGTGTACCACAGGTGATACCCCAGGTCACAGCACCAGAGCTGGGGTGTCATTCTCATCCTTGGCTTCCTCATAACTGGAGTGCTGGAGACAAAGCTTTTCATATCAGGCCCACTTCACAAAAGGGCTGGGTTGTTTGTGCTCAAAGCCTGATTTATTCATAAATTTTTGGTGATGAGTGCTTTGTTTTTCCAGGCTTACTGCAGTGAGAGCAGTAACAGTAAGTCCTGGGGCTGGGGCGAGGGATTCTTTCCCATGGTGTAACTATTCTCGTTCTTTGCAGGATCTAGTGAAAAGCCATTTGATGTATGCAGTGAGAGAAGAAGTGGAAGTCCTGAAGGAACAAATAAAAGAATTAGTTGAAAGAAACTCTTTACTTGAACGAGAAAATGCACTGTTGAAGTCCCTGTCCAACAACGATCAGTTGTCGCAGCTGTCCAGCCAGCAGGCCGCCCCCAGCAGCACGCCGCAGGCGCAGCCCGCGCAGCCCAACGTCTCCTCGGCGTGAGCCCGTCCCGTCCCTGTGCCAGCAGCCTGCTCTGCTTCTCTGTGTGTTTGGCCTTCTCAGTATTAGACAATCACCCTCCCAGAGCTGCCCCCGCTGTGGCTGCAGGCTGGGGCTGTCCCCACCTCCTCGGGCCCCGGAGCCCGGCCCCCTCCCCGGGCTCCAGGAGGGAGGGCTGGTGGAGCTCGGGTGGCTCTCTGAGGTTCCCTTTGCTCCCGGGTTGCTTTGAGCCTTGCTGTCTGGTAAGGAGCAACAATTCCTCTTCAGAGCCACTGTTCTTTTCATATAAGTAACATTTGCCTATGTTAGTTTCATTTATTTGTTTTATTTATTACAGGGCTGCTATTTTCATAATGTACATGAACAATGTCACAGAACTTTTGAATTTTTTTTTTTAATAAATGTCTGTATGGGTAAAATGATAGATGGGATTGTGTTAATAGATACAATGTCTAGGCAATAATTGAACAAAGAATCCTGGCATATTTCTAACACTAATGGCAATTGACCTTTGGTATTTATTTACGGTAGTAAAGATCCAGCTTGAATGTAAATTTTGTATAGAGTGTAAGTATGAAGACCATAGTGCATCTGTACAGGTAGTCACCAGTCCTTGTGATATAATAAATAAGTGATGGGCTATTTTGATGAAGAAAACTTTGCTCATTTCTGTTTCTACTTTCTAATAGAGAGAAAGGGGCCATGATTCCTCTGCTTTTTGACATTTCGTTTTTGGTTTGGTTTTTTGGGTGGGAATAAAAAGCTGTGAAATTGTTCAACCTACTTTGTAACCAAAGAAGCAAAGCTGTGTAATTGAGTTGGTTGTTGGTTTTTTTGTTTTGGTTTGGTTTTTCTTTTCTTTCTTTTTTTTTTTTCTTTTTATTTTATAATGCACATTCTTTATGTATTTTTTATTTAGTGTTTTCTCATTCACAACTTTCTTTGCTGTCTCGCATGATCTGCATGACCTGTAATCTTTGAACCACTTCCGTACCTCATGTTTTTATCCAGCACTCTTAGTGTAATATGTACTAGTCTGTGAACAATGTCAATAAAGAGAAAGAACAGCTGGTGTTGGTGGAGCTAAGCTAGTGTGCTAGGCACTAGTTGTTAAAACAAATAAATGAAGTGAGCCATCTTTTGTTCATTTAAAATGGTGTTTTGAATTTCGTATGCAGAAAACGTTTTGTTACATTGCAGATTTAATGTATTTAATAAATGCAACATGCAGATTAAATGCAGTGTATACTGAGTATTTAAATTAAAAATGTACATTTCATAAATACAGTTTCAAGAAAGACCATCATTTGTGTAAACTAATGCAGTGTGTCAAATTGATGTACAAATATATATATATATATTTTAACACATTTTCTGAAATTAAACCAGTTTTGTTGACTTTTTTGGCTGTAGATGTTGTTGCAGTATAATTAAGTTCAGTAGCTCTTTCCTGAGCAAAATGGAGAAATGCAGAGTCAGTGAGGCAGTAACAGACCAGTGCCAGGGTTACCACTTCTCAGGCAACAGGCTGGTTTCTTCTCTTCCAGGAGAAGCATCTTCTGACGCTGCCAGGGGCTGCTTTAGGGCTTTGGGTTTGCACTGATGGCTCTAAATACACACTGGGGCTGCTGAGTCACTGCTGTGAACGTCTGCTTCAGCACCTTGGCAGCTCTAACTCTGCTCAGGTTCATGTCCAAGGTAAAACAACTGCAAGTTTTGGTGTGTTCAGATCTCAAAGAAGTGTCAATGGCCTGGAAACTGAGAACCATCTCCTCCTTCCTGGTAAGCATCAGTTCAGCACAGTTCAAACAAACCATGTATTGTGCTTATTAGAAAGTTCTTGCTGAAATAGCACCAAAATAATCTTTCCATGAGGTGTGGATTGGTGTTTTCTGCCTGCTGCACCCCTGTGCTGTGAGCACGGCTGGGAGCCCTGAGTGCACACAGATTAGAAAGCAAAATATTCCAGTAGGTGTGTGCGTTTCCTCTCCCGTGCCATCAGTGCTTTGCTCCAGCTGTACAGGGAGAATGATGCTGGTGAAGGAAGAAAAAAGGGACAAACCAGGCCTGGGAACAAGAGTCCCTCACGTGAGTAGTTGATTAAAACTTCCCTGGAGGATACACTCTGTCATTTCGGTTTGCAGTGAAACAGAACAGGCATCTGAACCTGACTCAGGTGGTCCTTGTTTTTCTGCTGGGAGCAGAGGAGCCCTGAGCCCATGGGGAGGGGCAGTCCTGGGCAGCTCTGGTGCCCTCGGAATGGCTGTTCCCCTGTGTGGGGCGTGAGGCAGTGACAGGCACATCCCTCTCACCGGGGGGCTGCAGAGACAGCCTCCAGAAGCAAAAAGCATTTAGTAAAACTGAAAAAGAGGATGAAACAAAGATTGAACTGATCCTGTTAGAAAGCCGTTGCTCTGCTGCTGTCAGGTTTGCTTTTGGGGGGTTGTGTTCAGTTTCTCCTAGAGATCAGCTGTGTCAGCCCCCTGCAGGGGCGATGGCGGCCACGGGGCGGCGCTGCGGGGCGGGGCTGTCCCCGCG
>VWZU01003339.1:112507-123901 GCA_013397095.1 Sterrhoptilus dennistouni
CCAGGGGCCGCCCCGTCCCGGGTGACCTGTCGGGGCGTCCGGCGCTGCTGGAGCGTGGGAGGCGGCACCGGGCGGCTCCGTCAGTGGGCCCCGCTCTGGCCACCCGCCATAAAATCGCGCTTTTCGGCCCTTTAATGCCGCGTGTGGCCTTGTGCTAGTGCGGGCTAACGTTTGGGAGGAATCGATGACTTAGCAATGGCTGTAATTTAGTGTTTGTTTTGATGCAGTGCCCGTGTTGCAGGCGGTGCGCTCGGGCACCTTTGCACCGTTCCGGGGGTGTTGCCCATGGTGGCGGCGGCTCCGAGCGGGGCTGGGGCGCGCGGGTCCTGTTTGGGGGGAGACAAACTCCCAGCAGGCCCGGAGCGCTCGTCACTGGCCGGAGCAGAGCCTGGCCGGGCCCTGCGGGTCCCTGGGGCGCTGCAGAGGCGCTCGGGGGAAAGCGCTGGGTTTGGGGTCTGGCGGTTCATCGCAGGTTTATTGGGGCGACCTCTGAAAGGCGAGGCAGAGGGCAGCTAGGGGATATTTAACTCCTGAAGTTCCTGTGCTGACATAGCGGTGGCTGGGAGCCACATTGCCTGTCTGGGCAGTCTCAGGGTTTCAAACGTCTCTGTGTAAAGATTTTTTTTTTTTTTTGGTACAGAGATTGCTTACATCAACTTCCTAAATTAATCCTAACTTAACCGATTTTTCCAGGGAAAGTGAGTGCTGCGATGCCCAGCGGGTGTTTCCAGGGCTCTGTGTCTGTGCTGGGATGTGGAGCAAACCAGAGTCGCACCCAGGGCTGACCCGTTGGGGTTTGGGATGTGTAATTTCCCTGCGGGTCAGGTTTTCTCTGTGCCATATAAAACATCAGTTCTGTTGTAGCTGTGGGGGGTGCTGGGCAGTGCTGTGGTGACAGGGCTGTCTGTGTGCAGTGTCTCCTGAGGATACAGGCGGGTGTTTGAGGAGTACATGCGGGTCATCAGCCAGCGGTACCCAGACATCCGCATCGAGGGGGAGAACTACCTTCCTCAGCCCATCTATAGGTGAGCCTGTCACCCTGTGCTCTGTGCTCTCTGTCTGCCTGCCTTCCAGTGCTGTGTGTCTGTCTGCCTTCCAGTGCTGTCTGTGTGTCTGTCTGCCTTCCAGTGCTGTCTGTGTGTCTGTCTGCCTTCCAGTGCTGTCTGTGTGTCTGCCTGCCTTCCAGTGCTGTCTGAGTGTCTGTCTGTCTTCCAATGCTCAAACACGTGCCTTTACACTGAAACGATACTGAAAATGTGAACTTCAGGGGATTTCCTATTGCAATTACATACAAGCGTGGTGATTTTCTGCCTTCCAGGGAGCTGTCTTAGTTTTCCATACTAGTGTCACTGTCTGGATATCTGTATGATGAGGCCTGTCATATCCAATCTAAAATAAATTACATAGTTTTTATTTTTGTTTTTTTTTTTTTTTTTAACTGAATTTTCCCAGCTTTTCTTCATGCTATATCTGGACATAAATTCAGTTTGTTGCTCAGGCTTATGCACTTAGTGACACAAATCCCTCTAATGGGTTATAGGCACAGAGGAAGGGAAAGTTGAATTTTAATATCTGAGTCAGGGAGAGCTCACCTCGAGGGAGAGGCTGCCAGAGTGGCCTCTGCAGCAGCTGTGGGGGGAAAGCCCAGAGAAATTCAGAAGAAGACAAATCAGTGTTATTCCTGTCAGCTAAAGCAGCGTGCCCACGCCGGGGAGGGATGCCATAGTTACTGGGTGGCTCCTGGAGCAGTGGTTGGCCCGATCTGTGGCAGGGTTGTGGTGGTGGGAGGCTGCAGTGCCTCGCTGTGGGCTGCCTGTGGGGAGCTCTGCATGGCTGGGAATGCTCCACTGTCAGTTAAACCTGTCTGTAAGATGGAGCAGCTTCTTCAGAAACTCTTATCTGCTGTGCAGTTCAGGCACATGTAAGTTAAAAGCAAAGTCCCATTTGAGGTCTGCTGAGGAGCAAAAGAATCTGTCTGTGGTTTACAGGAAGGTGTCTTTCTGGGGTGCTGTGAAAAAACTGGGCCTTATTGGGGGTGTTGTTAATGTGTGTTGCTTTTTTGTTTTGTTGGTTTGATTTGGTTTGGTTTTTTTTTACAGTGAGATAAACCTAGCAAAGTTTTGTACTTCTTTGAAACATTTGATTGTACATTGTCACAATTCTCGTAGTGAGGTGAATTACAGTTGTCTGTGGTGAAGTAGGAACAGAACCTTTCAGTCACTGGTGTGTGTTGTCTCCAACAGGCACATAGCATCCTTCCTGTCTGTCTTCAAACTAGTATTAATTGGCTTAATCATCGTTGGCAAGGACCCCTTTGCTTTCTTTGGCATGCAAGCTCCAAGCATCTGGCAGTGGGGCCAGGAAAACAAGGTAAAGGACACACTTCTTTTAGTCTGAAAAAGCAGCTTCAGAGTTACTTCATGAGGGTGCTCTGTGAGTCCCTCAGTTCTGACTGATTGACCTTCCATATCTACAGCCTTACAGTAGAATAATTCTTACCAGTTGTGCTTTGTGCTTTTGACAAACCCAGCTGTGCCTCTGTGATCTCTTTCCAAGCTGCTGCTACTGCAGAGGGGCAGCTGAGGTTGACATGCTGACAAAGATGATAAAAGTTTTTTATTTTTTAGGGCTCAAGAGTAGCATTTCAAGCCAGTGTTGTTGATTTTAAAATTACAGCATCTCTTCTTTGTTGTCTCGTAACTGTTTTGCAGTTGGTGCTTCCATCAGACTCCTGATAGATTAGGCAGCAATTAGAAGGGCGTTAGAAAAATGAAGCTGAAATGTTGTGGGTGTTTTTGGAGAGCAGACTGGCATGACATTGTGGGAGAATATCCCCGTGAGTCAGTACTGATGATGCCAGCAGATTCAGGGTGTTGCACTCTGATCGAGAGCAGCCTTATTCCAGATGTATTGCACTGGACTGGAATGTACAGACCTTTGCTGAGCTGCCCAGAGCCCTGGGTGTATCCCTGGCCATTTTCCGTGGCCAGAAGCCCAGAGATGTTTCCAGGTGAATTAAATGGGCCAAGGCCGTGCCTGGCTGGGTTGACCACGCAGCAAAGCTGCTGTCGCTGTGCCAGGGCCTGCGGTGCTGCAGTGACCTGTGTGACTGTGCTGGGAACAGGAGAGGGAAATCACAGAGGGGCCGGCAGTCAGGGGGAGCTGCACTGCTGGGGACGCTGTCCTTTCCTCCTCAGTCACCCACAGGCAGGGAGAATTCCAGATGAGGAGCTGGGAGGTGTGCAGGAGGGCCGGTGGTTCCTGTGCATGTGTGACTTGCCTTGCTCTGCTGATTGTGGCTGGGCCCTCGGTGTGTGATCTGGAGATTGCTGTGACAGTGACACGCTGTGTCCCCCTGTCACACTGCCAGCCCCCTGCAGCTGGCTGTGCTGGGTGCAGAGTGTGCAGAGGGCTGCCAGCTGGGTGGGTTTGGAGCTGGTTTGGTGCTTTTCTGGGGAAGGCAAGGTGCACAGTCTGTGTAAGAGGAGGAAAGGGAGGGGTCTGTAGATGGGAAAATTCCTTGGGCAGCCACAGAGGGAGTTCAGAGGCACCATGAACAGCAGCAGAGGTGGCTGACATGGTGAGGTCTGTGTGGATCCTTGTTCCCTTCCAGGTGTACGCCTGCATGATGGTCTTCTTCCTGAGCAACATGATTGAGAACCAGTGTATGTCCACTGGGGCTTTTGAAATCACTTTGAATGGTAAGCTGAGACTTTGTTTGAGGGCTGTCACATATTCACGTGTTAGAGCTGTGGGGTGGGCAGAAGAAGGGGTGGTGTCAGGAGATTTATGTCCCAAATGTGATATGTGGAAGTTGCCATCCATTTGGATTTTCAGATGTTGTCTATCACAATAAATGACAAAAATCATAGAAGTCTTATAAAGCAGTTTTTGCAGATGTCAGATATTCTAGAATAGCTCTGTAAAAACTTACTCAGAGGGATATTTGGTCCCTTGGAATAACTGTGTTATTTTTTTTGTGCATGTGTTATGTGTGTTAAATAAGAAACCATCAGCTAGGGGCACGTACTCTCCAATTAGATGCTTTCCCTGTCTGTTCTGCAGCATCCTTTAGCCTTGGGATCCTGAAGAATCTGTTACTGTTACAGGATTATCAGTACTGGTGGACAACAGTACTGATTTTTCAGGTTGAAAGGAACATCAATGGATATTTTGCACCTCTCCATCAGTATGATACACTTCCAAATGGAAGCATTAGATACTCTGCTCTCCTAGCTGGGGTTCAGCATAGCCAGAGGTTGGAAGCATTGTTAATTCAGATGTTTTCCTCACCATAGATCAGTGCCAGCTCACACTTCCCAGAGCTCCACAATTCCATGTCTGCACCAGCTCTGCCTGTTTCCTGATGCTCCCAGTGTAACGGTGCTTTTCTCCCGTGTGTGTTGTGTGCCAGATGTCCCAGTGTGGTCGAAGCTGGAGTCTGGGCACCTGCCTTCCATGCAGCAGCTGGTACAGATCCTTGACAGCGAGATGAAGCTCAACGTGCACATGGAGTCAATGCCCCGTCACCGATCATAGCCCCATCCTACAGCACTGAAACCTCTCGTAAGTGTCCTCAGGGCATGTCCCAGTGGGGCAGGCACACTGGGGACTGCATTTGGGGTTGTGTTTGCTCAGTTCAGTGTTCTTCTGGACAGCCAGCTCCCACAGTGTGGTGTCACAGAGGTTGTTTGGGTGGGAGGTTTTGGGATGTAGCTCATTCTGCCTGTGTCAGAGCAGGAAGCTGGCACTCATGAGGCAGGAGAACGTGTTACTGCAGGCAGAAGGCCTAATGTCAGTGAAGTGTGTGGTGCAGAGATCAGAAGCACTGTGTTTAAGTGCCTTAGAACAGCCTCTGTGCAGGGCCTTAAGGTCTCCCTGGCTTTTAAAACAGGATGCTGTCCTGTTCCTTGTTTAACCCTGGAGAGCAGAACGTTGTCGTGCTCTGGTTGCTGTACTGCCCTGCCCCTCTGTGAGAGCTCCACAGCTTTTGGTAGCACAGGGTTCACATCCTGTAGGTGTTTTATGGCAAACCACTTCCATCTTCCTGTGTCACCTGTGACTTTGAAAACGCAAACCATCTTGGGCGGGGCTGGGGCAGGTGTGGGCGGGGCTGGGGGAGGTGTAGGCCAGGCTCAGGACAGGTGTGCTGCTGCTGCTGTGGCACAGGTGTTGCCCACTGTAACCCAGGTGTGTCTCCACAGACGTTGGGTGGTGGTTCCCAGGCCGCGTGGTGCAGATCCATGAAGGCCTGCACTGAAGACAGCTGCTGTTGGTGCAGGCTGGATGCCTCTCCTGCAGCCACGTTGTGCCTCCTGGACAAACACTCAATGAGCCCTGTTTCAGTGCTGGCCAGTCCACACTGCACAGCCACGGTGCAATAATACTGTATAGTTTTTTTAAGACTTCATTCGACCAGTTCATAGATCAGCAATGCAGGCATTACTAATGGTAACTTATTTTATATTCATGTTTCACACAATGGCAGATTGAGTTGATACCTAATTTTTCCTTGGAAAAAGAGAAGTTTGTTTAATCTGTTGTATTTTATATGAATTTATGTTCTTTTTGTAGTTTAAAATGAAGTTATAGGAGTGTCTGATATTGTCCTAAACTGTTGAGTAATTGATAGCTGTCTATCAGATCTCTTTAATGTGGTTAAAACAGGTTTGTATATTTTTCAAAATCTATGGCAGAGTCGAACAGTGCATTATATACTGAATTATATAAGCAAAATTATATGCGGAATAGTTACATCATTTGGTGACTTCAGTGAAAATTAAAATCAGCTACTCTTAAGTCATGTGGGCCAGCCTCAGCAGTTCTTCCTTGGCCATTTGAGAAATGAGCTGGGCCTTCCTGCTGTCCTAAATAGAACCCAAGAACATTAATTGAAATAAAGAGTTCCCATTTCCTGTGTGAAGTACCTTGTTTGTCACTGATGGACATTCTTGGAACTGCAATTGAAAAAGTGCATAAAAAGCCAATTTCCAAAGTTACTGACCTTGTATTTGTTGTGTATAAGCCCCTAAGAACCTCCAGTGTGGGGAGAGGCATGTGGGGCTTGGCCTTGCCCTTCAGGCACCTGCCCCAGTTCAGGTGTGGCCTCCTGGGGGATGTTGGCCAGGTGCACCCCAAGTTTCAGCAGCAGCTCTGAGAGGCTGGGAGGTTTCTCACTGCTGGCTGCAGCACTGGGGGCCTCTGAACAGCCACTGACAGCTGAGTTTGCAGTGCTTGAAGCAGAGCCCATCCCAGGCCCCAGCTGGTGCTCCCTGAGCCAAGCAGAGGTGGTTGCTTAGGGCAGGGTGAGGGCATTTGTCACTCTTCTCAGGGCATCACCTTGTCTTGTACCTGCAGCTGGCTGAGCTGCCATGGGCACTAGGAACACTTAGGGGAGTCCTGCTGGTGCCACCTTCTTGTCAGCAGTGGCAGAGCAGCACCTGTGTGGGTGACTTGAGCAGACACCTGCCTGTGTCCCTGTCCAAGGCCTGGCTTGGCTGTGCTCTCTGTTGTCACCTTGTGCCTTAGCCAAGGGCTGCAGTGACTCCTGGGCTGGGGCTGCAGACAGGAGGGAGGTTGCTCAGGAGCAGTGCCCTGCTGTGGAGCACAGCACTGCCCTCCCTGAGCAAAGCCCTCTCCTGCCTCCAAGGTGCCATCAGTGCAGGCTGGTCCTGCCTGCCCTGAGCAAGACCCATCTGGGGCTGTGTGGATCAGCCCTGCACTGCCCTCTGCTCTGGGCCAGGGCAGGCCAGAGGAGAAACCTTGCTGAGCACATGCAGGTGCCACAGCACCGGGGCCTGTCTCTGCCTCCTTTTGCCTTACAGCACACACACACACTGCTCAGAGCTGCTGTGCATTTACTATCGCCTTGATGGAGCTGCGCAGCTCGTTGCTTATGTCGGCAGCCATGCAGAGCTCCAGGATCTTCACAGCCTGGGTTATCAGGTACATAGGAGGCTGCATTTTGTTCCACTGCTCGCCGGAGGGGAAGTTGAGGCATCCCCGCATCCTGTCGAAGAGCTGCAGGATCCTGACGCGGAAGGCGAGCAGCAGGAGCTCGTCCTCCCCCAGCTGGGCTGCAGGGGGCAGCTGGCTGCCGGCGCTGACCTGCAGAGCAGGGGACGTGTGTCACAGAGCCACCCGGCCCGGGGACCGGGCTGGCATCTCCCGGCATGCAAACCCGCCCCTGGGACAGGAGCCTGCCGGGGAAAGGAGCTGCCGTGCACCCTGCCCACATGGATCACAGCTCTTCTCCCTGTGGCAGTGCCAGGGGACCCTTGGGGATGTAGCCAGGGACCTGCACTGTGGCCCCTTGCAGAGAGCTGGGGCTGGCAAGTGCCCCATCTCCACAGGAATGGCAGGAACACATGCACCTCCACAGCTTGCATTTTTGGGGAAGGAGCATGGGACAACATAGGGAGCATCCACCACGGGATAAGTGCAGATGGGAGCTTCCCCGGCTGCCCCGCTCCCACTGTGGGGAGTGGCTCTGCACAGGAACAGTTACCTGCACTCTGGTTCCCATGTTGAATTTTGCTTGTCGCCCCATGGCGAGGAAGGAGATGAAGATCTTGTCCTGGGCCAGGATCCTGACCCCCACGTGGCGGTTCAGTGAGATGAAAATGGGGCTCAGTGGGACATGAGGTTCCGGTGACAAGTTCGGCCACATCCACCTTCTTACCCTGTTGCCTGCTTGGTCCAAATACTGCCCACCCTGGATACTCATATTTATCCTAAAGAAAGAGAAATGGAAGGTGAACCCCGTAAGCTCCTGTGGCAGAATTCCCCTAAGGGATGGGACAGAGGCACAGCAGGGGCAGGGTCCATCCCCCACCTCTCAAGGCACAGCTGGGTTGCTTTGCTGATCTGGGGGCACCTGAAGCAGGGCCCATGAGCTGCTTGTCTATTTTTGGACAGTATTAAAAATACCCTTTATGGCCTTTGAAATGTCAATGCACAGAGGGGACAGCAAAGCTGCTGAACGCACCACTCATCTCCGTTCCGGTAATAGCACGTGCTCCTGCCATCAGACTGAAACAGTGCTCGGATTTTGGTTGTCTTCAGCTCATCTTCCTGTACTATGAGACTGTGATGGTCTCTCTCTCCTGTAATGATGATGGCCAGGTTTCCAGATGGATAGCTGCTGCCAGGTAAGGTGTTCGTAACGCCCTGCTTTGCTTGGTTGGTCTGTTATAACACACTAAATACTTCTGGGTACTACTTTGGGCTGTAAAAACTGCTATGTTACCCAGAGCACTGTGTTAAAAGTGTGCTGCTCCCTGGGGCTGGGTCTTGGAAGCCAGTGCTCACTGGAGCTGCTGGCTGCTGTTTGAAACCTCATCCCAGGAGCTGTGTCAGGTTTCACTGCCACTCCTCAGACACCTAGTGGGAGTGATGAACTGGGTTGTAATAAAGTGGACTGGGACACACTTAAAATTAGTAACAGCCGTGGACTAATGCAGGCAAGTGAACCCTGGAAAGGATACAATATCTGTGAGCTTCCGTCTGGGAGCATGGTAAGAAATTTCTTCCCATTTTTGTAGTACTTCTGCACCAATTTTGCCTTCCCCACCTAAGATTGAAAGGATAAAATGAATGAGAGCAGCCTGGCACAGCTGCCCTTTGAAAATGGGCACTGCCAGGCTCTGACTGCTCAGAGCACTGACACGTCCAAGGTGATCCTGTGGCTGTCCTGCAGGTACTCGCCTTCTTCCCCAGGAGACTGAAATCGTAGCTGAGGGCGCTGCGGGACGTGGGATCCTCTTCGGGCTGGGACTTGGGCCTGGGCTCCTTCTTGGGCCTGCGTTCCTTCTTGCGCCTGTGCTCCTTCCTGGGCCTGGGCTCTGGCTCGGGCTTCTCCTCGGGCTGGGGCTCCAGCTCAGGCTTCTCCTCGGGCTGGGGCTCCATCCCAGGCTTCTCCTCAGGCTGGGGCTCCATCCCAGGCTTCTCCTCAGGCTGGGGCTCCATCCCAGGCTTCTCCTCAGGCTGGGGCTCCAGCTCGGGCTCCTCCTCAGGCCAGAGCTCCAGCTCAGACTCCTCCTCAGGGCAGGACTCGGGCTCGGGCTCCTTCTCCAGATGGGGCTCAGGCTCGGGCTTGGCTGCACCCACGGCAGGCTCTGGTGTCCCCTGTCTTGTGGCACTCAGCTCTAAAGACTGGTCAGACAGCTCTGTGGACACAGGTCTCTTCTGCTGCCTGGAAAATAGAAGCGGTGTTGACACCTCATGTATTGTGTTTGGAAAGCTGCTAGTAGTGGATATCCCTGCTTTAGGAACACAATTTCTGAATCTGTTTTTCTCTGCGCTCACAATTCCAATTAACAGGCAGCGGAGTGTCACCAAAATACTCATACCTCAGCAGAAAGGAATTGTGCCCACACAGATTCCAGTGAACAGACTGCCACTGCAGTGTCATCAGCTCTGCTGGCAGGAGAGCTGAGTATTGTAATGGGCTTTGGATTGGGATTTTATGTGAAAGAGAAGGACAGATGCCCACAAGATCAAGAAAACAACCCATCTCCAAGAATATTTTCACTATTCTTGTGTAGCTTCCTGTGAATCTGACAGTGGGACAGTGGTTTGGTGTGTGCTCTGTATGTAGGAGGCACTCGCACCCTCAGACTGCGAAGGATTTTCAAGGAGACCAACAGTTTACTTCCAGGTGTACTGGTTTAGCTTTCCTTTTCCCTGTGGCTTAGGCTTTCCCTGTAGGCTTAAACTCTTGCACAAGCTTTAGGTCTCCTGCTAAATGGCCTGAGAACTCGCAGAGTTCTTGTCTGTGACTCTGGAAACTGTAATCCAAACACTGTCTATGGAGCAAAACAGAAATACAAACTCCAGCTTTGTTTCAGTGCCAGAGGTAGAAGCTACACCCAAACACTGTCCCTTCCCAGAGCTGTGGGATTTTTGGCTCTACCTGTCTCTAAATAGTTCATCTGTCACCACTGGAATTGACATTTCACTTAGCCCATGCCTCGTCACCTCCTTGTGCAGCCTGGCAATAGAGGACCCAGAAGGGACCAGAGAGAATATGAACTTTTGAAAGGTGTTTCTTCTTTCATCCCTCTCCCTGTGTTTTCTTAACACTCCTTTTGCCCTCAGAGCTCCCTGTTGTTCATTAGGCAGACCCAATCCCCAGTCCCCCCTGTACCTCCAGTCCTCCTTTAACAGCAGCAGGTTGGACTCAGAGCCGACGGACTCATCGGTGCTGAGGGCTCTGGGAAGGCTGTTGGCATCCTCGGGCGTCCTGGTCTCGGCTCTGAGGTCACAGAGCTCCCGGCTGTGCTGGCAGCAGAGTCTCTGGAAGGCAGAGGAGCCGAGAGTGGCCGTTCCTCAGCACAGCCCTGCCCGTCCCTCCCGCCCGCTTACCTTTTCCTGCTCCTGGGAGAGAGGGACACCCTCGGGGAGGGGGAAAGGCCTCTGCAGGTCGCCGCAGGACTGGCGCGTTGGCTCAGCGTTCTCCTGTGCCTGCAGCCGTGAGAAAGGACGTGGGGAACCAGCCCCCAGAGCCCCAGGTCAGCGCGGCCAAAGAGGGCTCTGCTCAAAATCAACAAATGTGACAAAGCACCCGAGGGCTCCCAGGGCAGATCTGTGTCTGCGGGGTCTTGGGATGATTTAACTCGAAACATTGGGGTCAGGAAACCACCAAAAAGAAAAGCAGATGTGCTGTAAATAATAAACGCCCCCAAAGAAAGGGAATGACTGTGGTATTTATGAGCTCTGCTCCTCCCCAGGGAAGCTGAGAGCACAGAACACTGCAGCTGAGGACTGGAATGCATTACAGAGAGAAAAACCGATGTCTGCGGCTGTGGGAGTTTCTGAGGAAGCACCGGCAGACTTGGTGATACAGAGCTGCTCACACCTGACCAGATGCAAACCAGGCTGGCAGCGGGGAGTGTTTTGAGGATAGGAACCGGATATCCTGAAACAAAATTCCCTTTCTCCCCACCTCGTGCCTCGGATTAACTCTCTGGTGACTTAGCTCTGCCAGGGGTTACGGGGAGCTCTGTGCCCTGCTCGTATTCTGTGGCTGTACCTATTTATATTCATTTCGTATCTGATTTAGACAAAATATTCCGCTGGGAAACTCTCAACAGAGGACGCAGCAGTGCGGAGAGGCTGCACAGCCTCCTGCTGCCCAGGGGGGCTGTTTGAACAGACTCGCACAAGGCAAACCTGCCGTGCAGGGGCTCCTTTGCGGGCTCTACACGGCACCGTGTGAAGGAGGCAGCGGGGAGCGCCCGGCCCCAACCGACCTCGTGGTGTTCGTTTGGCTGTGCGGACTCGGGCCTGCAGGCCGGGAGGGCGGGCAGGCTCTGCGGGCCGGCCACAGGTGTCTCGCACCGCGGCTCTGCCGGGCGGTCTGTGCCCTCCTCGGGGGGCTGGGGCCAGCGGGGC
>VWZU01003340.1:0-36328 GCA_013397095.1 Sterrhoptilus dennistouni
ACTGAGAAGCTGACCTCCGCACACTGTCCCACCAGAAGGGAGTAAAAAAGGGGCCCTGTGTGGCTTAGTTGCCAGATGAGGTTAAACCACAACACCTACTACATACTGCAATGTTCCCACTACCAGATTTGTTTCCAGGAGATTTTGTGCTGATGCATCAACTGTATGCCCTTGTGTTCTGGTAGACATAAATAACTGATTTACAAAGTTCTTCAAATGTAGGTCATTAACTTGACTAGAATAAAATATATCAGCAGTAATCTTCTTTATCTCCTATATGAATTCGTCTGTGTCACATTTTCAGCCTGCATTTGTTTTGTTTCATTTCATATCTCCTGATTTAGCTGTTTAAGCTTGTTTATTTGCCAATATCCTGCATGAACTGCTTCAGCTCACTTATTGCAGGTAATTACTTCAGTTTTGGAGCCTCCATTATCCGTAGCCTGACAGCTTGCCATTTGAGGGAATGGCAACAGATGCTTGAGAAATGTGAAGTGCAAAGGTGGAGATGTGGATTTGCATTAATCAGCAGGCTTTTCCTAATCTTTGAAACCAAACTCTGCATTAAGCCGATTAAAACGTGACAACCGAGACAATTTTAAAAAGTGACAGAGTAGGAAAAAAATTCTGAAAAGCACTGATTTTCTATGTCTAGCTTGCATTTCTATCATAGCACAGTCATTTTTTACCGTGTGTATTTATACGTTACCAAATCCTTTCTATTTTGTGTCAGAAACTTCCTCCAACTAGATACATGGTATGCATATCACATATCAAACTACTATTTTGCAGTTTGTCTAAGCACCCTGATTCCCTTTAAATAAACAGCAGAATTTTCACTGACTTTGGACCTCTACTTTATGATTTTAATTCCATAAAAATGAAATACTTCCTTAATTTTGTACCTTTAAAGACAATATCAGAATAAAATATTGGGGGGAAAACAGGTATCAATTGAGCCCAGCAACTTTTTAAGGTACCTGAATAATTTGGAGATAATGATGATTTTTCTGGTTTATAGTTCACCTTTGCTCAAGAACTCCATTTTATACTAAAAATTATTATATTCATATATGAAAGCTCAAAGATTAATAATGATCAGAAAGAAACTTTACACGTGCCACTTGTACTTCCATCTTGAGCATTTACTAAGGTATTCTGTAGCCTGGAAAGGCATGGGTGTTACCAGTTACTACCACTCCCATAATGCCGATCTTGAAAGGCATACACATGAGTAGGCTGCCCACATTCATAAGACTCCTCTGTATACCAGATCCATTCTTCTGCTATATTTTCCATGGAAGCAGCACACAAATAATTTATTTCCAATTTTTTTCATCATATATTACTGAGATACAAGAGTAACAATTTTCCTCTGTAGTTTTGTAAAGCTTCTTCAACACTGATCTTTTTTTGCCTGTGTATTTCTGTCTTTCGGGGGAAAAAAATCTCCACCTATATAAAAACAAAGCTGCATAGTGTGCTTCACAGACATGTCATGAAAAGATAACAAGTCATAAACAAGCATATTCGTTTATTTACCACAAAAACTAAGTCACTGGCGCTGCAAAAGCAGAAATCAAGCTGACAAAAGGCACTTTCATTAACTGAGTATTTTTGCAAAAGCTGCATATTCTCTGCTCTGCACTCTAAGAATTGTAATCTTGCATGCAAAACCAACAAAATTAGCTATTTTTTAGCAAAAACAGAACCATCTGCTGAGGAGGGGAAAAAAGCGCACACACATACACACAAAACCCCCACAACAAATAAATAAAACAAAAAACGCCTACAAACAAACAAAAACAATTCTAAAGTTTTAATGTCTTACTGAATGTTCTAGTGTAACAAGAGATTAAGATAGTCTTTTATAGTCATTAATTCATAAAAAGAAGTATTACTTAACCTATAGCCCTTTTCAAGGCTTTCAGATTCAGATGTTTTTCAGTAATTTTCTTACAGTTGCTTACACTTGAACCTACCTTTAACAAGGTAACTGCTTTAACAAGTCATCATCTCAGTAATGGTCAGCAACTGACAAACATGTGAAAACAGCTAATAAGCTGCAGCATTGCTAAGGTTCCCATGTTTCTGTCCGTAATCTGTCAGTAGATGTACTTCGGTCTACTCTGTTTACAACCAACATATTTCAGGTTGTTTTGTTCAGATACTTCTAATCACGTGCAAAGACACTTCACAAACCCGGTGTGCATACAAAATACTCTGAAGTTTTAAGTAATGATATTTATGGCAGCTCCATGCAAAACAAAGTTCCTATGTTCCCCATTTTCTATATTCATGACATCAGAAAGAATGTACTCTTGCCATTGCAAGTAAATTTTGGTGTTAAACCATTAAATTTGGAGAAGTTCTCAAACAAAAAAAAATTAGCTTTTTTAACAGTGGCTCACTTTCACTGTCCAGACAGAGGTTGAGGTTACCTTATGTTCATCATTCCTCTTCAAATGAGAGAAAATGTAATTTGCAGTCTTGGCTTTGAGATTAAAAAACATACAACAACCAAGAAAGTTTAGATCAGTTTAGTCTCACCTGTAACAGTTAATTACAGTCACTCCCTTGTAAGACTCATGGAATCCTATATATTTACTGGGCAGAAGCTCCAATAAAGTTTTGTATAATTCATTTGCACTAGCCATATACAGCAATACATTTAGTTTTAAAAACTTACTTCTGATTCACAAATGAATTACAACATTTGTTCTACTACAATGTTTATTCGGACAGTCTTGTTTACAGTAGGGTACGTTTCCAACAGTAATCATGCTTGTTAGAAGACATAACTTTCAAAATGTCTTAAATCATCCTGATTTTGGACAATACTTGAATTTTTTAAACCCAAATCTGTGGTAATTCATGATCATTCAACCTAGAAGATCAGAGTCCATGCATTTAGCAGTCCAACCACTCTAAACAGCAGTTCACAGAACATGTAAAAATCACAACTTCTATTTGAAATGTTTTACCACTGTTAGCATGAAAAGAACTATAATCACCCAGTGAGACATACACAGAATATTACTTGCTAAGTGTTGTTTAATATTAATATATGAGCTGATATTGAACAAACAAAAACAGCAACAAAACCCAAGAAAAGAAACCAAAAAACACTGTGCAAAACGAGGTAGGTCTGCCCTTGTAAGAACACATATAGAAGTTACACATCATATGGTGAACAGGGCAAAAGTCCCACTGAGGACCATCTCACAGAAACACAGAACCATTTAGGGTGGAACGCTTGAGATCATCTAGTTCAAACCCTCTGCTCAAGGAAGGTCAGCCAGAATAGATCATTCAGGATCATGTCCAGTCAGATTTTAAATGCCACAAAGAATAGCTTCACAAATTCCTGAGAAACTTATTCCAATGTCTGACAACCTTCACAGTTCAAAAAAATGTTCTTGTGTTCAAAGGAAATTTCAGGTGTTCACTTTATGTGCACTGCCTCCAAACTGACCAGTAAGTTAAGAATTAATAATGATTGATTATTAATTAGTGTAGTTTCTACCTCTTCAAGGCTCAGAACTCCCTTGAGTCTAATCTGCTGGGCAGAAGGAACTTCCCTAGCTCTTGGAAATCCTGTCACTTAATCTTCTCTGTAGTCCTGCACCAACTCATTCCAGTGAGTCTGTACACCCTTGTATAGAAGAGCCCAGAACTGTCCCAGCACTTCAGATGTGATCACACTAGCATTGAGTAAGGACAAGACAGCATCATTTCCCTAGATCTGTTCACAGTGCTTTGCCTAATGCAGATTAAAGACACTACACTCTCAGCCTTTTTTGCAGAAAGTGTGTATTGCTGCCTTGTGGTCAGCTTGTCCACGGTGAACTCTTGGGCCTTCCCTGAAGGGCTGCTTTCCATCGGGGCGGTCCCCTATATATTATTGGTGCATGGCATTATTTTTCCCCTGGGTGTGGCTTTTATACTTTGTTGAAATTCATGAGGTCTCTGTTAGCCCCTTTCTCAGTCTTGTAAAGGTCTCTCTCAAGTGGCAGCAACCAGCCACTCTCTCAGCCCCTTGTCCTGAGCACAATATATCCCATTATTCAGGTCACTGAAAAGGAGTTGAATTTTACTAGCTGTAGTATTGTCTGTGGGGTTCAGCACTAGTGACTTGACTCAGCCTGGACTTAGTGCTTTGACACAGTTATTGGGCCAGTTTTTAGCTCACCCTCCCTGTCCAGATCTATACATGTGCTGGTTTAGCATTGATTAACATTTGGTGAGGAAAGGAGCTACCCACAGAAGTTGTTTGTTCCAAGAAAAGCTGTGATTAAACCAATCAGTGATTAGTTTTGAATATTGACATCTTGTTATACCACTGGAAAGTTGGATACGCCTCTGTGAATACCCATGTTAAAGATCGGGAAACCCTAGGAAAAGTTCTCATGTTTTTTCAGCCTGGGAAGAAGAAGCTGGCTCAGCTTCCTCCTTGCTGTGGGGACCAGGCCGGGAGAGGAGAGGGGAGGAGAGAAGGCTCCGTGCCTGCCAGGTCAGGCCCCAGCAGTGGGAAACATCCCGTCACTAAACCGCTTTTTCCCCCCATTGTGGCCCGTGAGGCCCAGCAGGGCCGGGCAGAGGGTGGGGGGAGCCCCAGCCACAGTCAGGCTGCTGCTGCTGCTGAGATCTGAGCTGCTCCTCTCCACCAGGCACAGCTCTGCAGCCACGCAGACCAACCCCTCAGCTGGAACTGAAAGCAGCCAGAGCCCTGAGATCCTGGCACAGCCTGGTGCAGCCTCCGTACTGTAAACAGCTCCGGCCGCCGCTGCCCAGTTGTCTTGTTGAGAAACTGTTCCAGCACCATGAGAGATCAGAGGCTAAAGACCATCATGACCCTCTGCAGGCCCAGGCGAGAATATTAGCTCTTTCCTTGCTCAGATGGAATTTGCAAAACTTTGAATCCTCTCTGAGTGAGAGAAAAGGACAGAGTGAAAACATGTAGAGACAATATGAAGATATTTAAGGTCATGAAGGACAAGTCATGACCTTAGAGAAGAACAAGGAAAGAGAACCAGAAGATGCCTTGGTTTTAGGCTGAAATTCTTTTGTAAAGCCGTGGTGATGGACTGTGATATACTAGAATATCCCTTTAAGTTGTGAAAAACATGAATGGGAAGATGAAGTATTCAGAATTGCAGATATGAGCAAAGGCATTTATGGTGAATATTGAAGTACTTGCGATCTTATGAGAAGCTTGAACTCATGAGGAGCTTGAAGCTTAAAGAGAGAGAGATGAGATGAAGATCTGCTGCAACGAAAAGACAACCTCTGTTCCCAGAGATAAAATTGTCTCAGAGAGAGATAAAGAGAACATTTGCTTTTGAATTGCTCATCCTTAAAATGGTAACTCATGAGTTTATGTGCCCTATAATGCAGCTGGGGGGAGGCTGCGTGATATGGGAGGCTGCTATTTGTGAGAATTGAAGGCATAAGAGAAATATTTTTCTTCAGGACAAGTTTCCATGGCATGGAAAAAGAGACTTCGCTCTCTAAAAGAACTGATTAAAGACTATTTCAGAGGTGATCAACTGACCAAAGTTTTGCCTCTGTATTTGTCAGTGAGAAGAGAAAGAAAAGTTGAGGGGGANTGAGAAGAGAAAGAAAAGGTGAGGGGGAGGGGAGGTGTCTTGAAGGTTTTATTCCAATTCCTATTAATTTTTCCTCTCTTGTAGTTTTGTTAATAAAGCCTTCTTTATACCCTTTGAACCTGCTTTTCTTTTTCTTGTAATCCTATCTCACAGCAGAAAAAGAGTAAATAATGCTAGTGGGCACTCAACCCACTACAATACAAAACACTTTTCTGTGATGTTTACATTTGTAAAACCTCTGACACAACATCTGCTTGCCTCCACTATGTATTGCTATGAAACAAGATAAATGGATAAACTTATATTTGGGCTGTCATCTAGTCACTGTGATACTCCAAAACCAGCAAGGAAAATCTTTAATGAGTCATAAAGCTAGATTATAAATTACAAGAGCAATTCTTCTTTCCTTCTCCCCCCAGATAAGCATTCCAGTGCAAGAAAGATTGCTGATAACTTCTTCAGAAGAGAAAGTTCTCAATGGTCTGCCCAACAAGTTTTTTAATCTATGCAACCACACTAAGCAGCAGAAACTGTAAACTATGATTTCAGAGTCTGTAACAGAACAAAAGAAGTTTACCAGTTGAGCTACAATACTATGTGCCTTTTAGTGATCTGCTGCACCCCACACAAACCATGGCAGAGCTGGAAAATTAATTCAGAGTTTTAGGTCATATTGCTAAACATTATGGAGGATCAGTGTGGTGCATCTAATGCTGGCCAAATGCTGATGCACTTACTAGAATTATTTGCTCATTTTCTGCTGCAAGATAAGAATTAGGAGAGCAAACCAGACTCAAATTTTAAAGGGTAAAAAGAAAACTTTATTAACAGAATTAAAAGAAACATACTAAGAATTAGAATAAAACCTTCAGAACACTTCTCCTCTTCCCACAACTTTCTTTTCTTTTCCACTGAGAATGTACAGAGACAAAACCTGGGACTTGCAGTCAGTTTATTACCTCTAGAACAGTCTTTCATCACTTTTCTTAGGGAGAGAAGTCTCTCTTGCCATACCATGGAGACTTCCGCACAAGAAACAGGCTTTTGGGGCTTCAATGTTATGAACCAGCTGCCTGGGAAAATGGAAATCTGATCACTGTATAAAAGTCCATCCCCTCGACTTACAGCTTTTCCCACAACTGTTTTCAAGAGCTCAATCTTTGGCTAATGGGGTACACTTTTACTCCTGCGCTGTTCAGGAGTAAAGAGTCTCTTAATCTAAGATCATCGTAATCTCTGGTAACAGACGTCTTCTTCCTGTCTGGGGGCAAAGGGTCTTCATCAACTCTTGTCTTCCTCTGTTCAAATTCTTCATTAGATCACAGCTACTTCAACATCTGCTTGCCTCAAGCATGGGTGCATTTGTTCATATCTACACAGTTTGAACACTCTATCCTCCCATATTTTTTCATTAATTACAGTGATATTCTAGTATATCATAGTGCATCACTATGACCTTGCAAAAGAATTAAGGTATCTCTTCATTTTCTTCCCATCTGAGATTTGACTCCTTTACTGACCTTGGTGTCTTCATGTTGTTTCTCTACANATTGCAGATATGAGCAAAGGCATTTATGGTGAATATTGAAGTACTTGCGATCTTATGAGAAGCTTGAACTCATGAGGAGCTTGAAGCTTAAAGAGAGAGAGATGAGATGAAGATCTGCTGCAACGAAAAGACAACCTCTGTTCCCAGAGATAAAATTGTCTCAGAGAGAGATAAAGAGAACATTTGCTTTTGAATTGCTCATCCTTAAAATGGTAACTCATGAGTTTATGTGCCCTATAATGCAGCTGGGGGGAGGCTGCGTGATATGGGAGGCTGCTATTTGTGAGAATTGAAGGCATAAGAGAAATATTTTTCTTCAGGACAAGTTTCCATGGCATGGAAAAAGAGACTTCGCTCTCTAAAAGAACTGATTAAAGACTATTTCAGAGGTGATCAACTGACCAAAGTTTTGCCTCTGTATTTGTCAGTGAGAAGAGAAAGAAAAGTTGAGGGGGAGGGGAGGTGTCTTGAAGGTTTTATTCCAATTCCTATTAATTTTTCCTCTCTTGTAGTTTTGTTAATAAAGCCTTCTTTATACCCTTTGAACCTGCTTTTCTTTTTCTTGTAATCCTATCTCACAGCAGAAAAAGAGTAAATAATGCTAGTGGGCACTCAACCCACTACAATACAAAACACTTTTCTGTGATGTTTACATTTGTAAAACCTCTGACACAACATCTGCTTGCCTCCACTATGTATTGCTATGAAACAAGATAAATGGATAAACTTATATTTGGGCTGTCATCTAGTCACTGTGATACTCCAAAACCAGCAAGGAAAATCTTTAATGAGTCATAAAGCTAGATTATAAATTACAAGAGCAATTCTTCTTTCCTTCTCCCCCCAGATAAGCATTCCAGTGCAAGAAAGATTGCTGATAACTTCTTCAGAAGAGAAAGTTCTCAATGGTCTGCCCAACAAGTTTTTTAATCTATGCAACCACACTAAGCAGCAGAAACTGTAAACTATGATTTCAGAGTCTGTAACAGAACAAAAGAAGTTTACCAGTTGAGCTACAATACTATGTGCCTTTTAGTGATCTGCTGCACCCCACACAAACCATGGCAGAGCTGGAAAATTAATTCAGAGTTTTAGGTCATATTGCTAAACATTATGGAGGATCAGTGTGGTGCATCTAATGCTGGCCAAATGCTGATGCACTTACTAGAATTATTTGCTCATTTTCTGCTGCAAGATAAGAATTAGGAGAGCAAACCAGACTCAAATTTTAAAGGGTAAAAAGAAAACTTTATTAACAGAATTAAAAGAAACATACTAAGAATTAGAATAAAACCTTCAGAACACTTCTCCTCTTCCCACAACTTTCTTTTCTTTTCCACTGAGAATGTACAGAGACAAAACCTGGGACTTGCAGTCAGTTTATTACCTCTAGAACAGTCTTTCATCACTTTTCTTAGGGAGAGAAGTCTCTCTTGCCATACCATGGAGACTTCCGCACAAGAAACAGGCTTTTGGGGCTTCAATGTTATGAACCAGCTGCCTGGGAAAATGGAAATCTGATCACTGTATAAAAGTCCATCCCCTCGACTTACAGCTTTTCCCACAACTGTTTTCAAGAGCTCAATCTTTGGCTAATGGGGTACACTTTTACTCCTGAGCTGTTCAGGAGTAAAGAGTCTCTTAATCTAAGATCATCGTAATCTCTGGTAACAGACGTCTTCTTCCTGTCTGGGGGCAAAGGGTCTTCATCAACTCTTGTCTTCCTCTGTTCAAATTCTTCATTAGATCACAGCTACTTCAACATCTGCTTGCCTCAAGCATGGGTGCATTTGTTCATATCTACACAGTTTGAACACTCTATCCTCCCATATTTTTTCATTAATTACAGTGATATTCTAGTATATCATAGTGCATCACTATGACCTTGCAAAAGAATTAAGGTATCTCTTCATTTTCTTCCCATCTGAGATTTGACTCCTTTACTGACCTTGGTGTCTTCATGTTGTTTCTCTACATGTCTTCACTCTTTGCTTTTCTCGTACTCGAGAAGTGATTGATGATTCCAAGTTTCATCTGTGCACTAAAAGAGTTAATCTTGCTGGGGCTTGCAGATGGCCATGTGATCTCTGCTGGGCGGCAGCCGGAGCTGTCAAAGTGAAGTATTTCAGGCCACACTGGGAGAGGGGCTCGGCCAAAATCTCAGGGGCCAGGCCAGAACCATGGCTGGAGCTGTTTATGGCAGATTTTTCGGCGGCCATGCTGGGGGAGGGGACAGCCAAGATCTCAGCAGCCAGGCCAGAACTCAGCTGCAGCAGCCCACGGCCGATGGCCTCTCCCCCCTCTGCCTGATGGTGGCTGCAGCAGAGCCGAGCTGGAGCCCACCGCAGAGCCCATCCAGGCTACGCGGAGGGGAGCAGGCTGGGACAGCTGGTTACCCGTTCCAAGGCCAGAAGAGAGATTCCCAGACTTTGTTTGGTTTAAAATATATATCTCACAGAGGCATGTTCAGCTCTTTAACTGGCTTATCAGCATGCCTGTTCTCAAAGCCAACCAGCAATTGGTTTTTCCAGGCAAGGGAGAAGCTCTTAGCAGCTTCCTCTTAAAAAATTACCTCTGTGGCTGGCTCTTTCCCTCCTCACCAGAAATCAGTTAATGCAAAACTAGCACAATCAGTATTCCATTCCTTCAGGGGTAGTTAATCTCTTGTTATGAGCCCATTCATCAGGAAACAAGCACAGAACTTATCAGGAGACTTTATCTATATGAAGCAAGCAAATCCTGCCCCTTTCCTTCTCTCCCTCAAAAGCCATCAAGTTTTGTGTTTTCACAGGGTGTAGTCTATTCTGCTTTATTTCCTGAATAGTTATTTACAAATAGAGGATCTTGAGTTGGATACTTATCCTCTAACTAATTTAACAGCTACATTTAAAGAATTAGATGAAGCTTGAGAAACTTAGATGGAAACATATGCCATAATCATTTGCACTAGTACTTGTTTAAAAATCTTGTCAGAGTCACTGAGCACAGCCCTTGTAACCCAAGGAAGAGGGCACACAGCTTCCTAAGAGTGACATGAACTCTTGAATTTTCTTGAAAGAAAAAAATGCAACAGGAAAAAAAATTATTACCAAAGTGTAGAGGGTATCTTACTCATTAAGATACTCCTGTCAATATTGAACAATATTTCAGTAGTAGGCAATATAGTTTCATGTCTGCTAACAGTGGCTAACTCGTGCCCACTTGCATTGTGCTATACAAATACGGCTTTAATAACATGACTCATAACATAAGTCAAAAGGAAAATAAAGCTATACTTTAATTCTGATGCTTCTATACACATTCTTGCTAGCGTTCAGCATTGTGTTTCTTGGAGTCAAGAAAAACTCAATCACATTTGGAAATAAAGCATATACAGATGTAGTAAGAAAATAGGTTTTATTTTCAAATATTATAGAAACATTTTAAGAATGCTTAAATAAAACAGCTGGACAGCACGTTTCTGATATTCCAGATAGAAACTCAAGTACTTAAATTAACAAGTATTTTGATTTTGCAACCCAGTTATTCCATCATAACTATTTACATTTCCCTACAAATACTAAAAAGTAAACTTATGCCATTAAGATAACATGTAAATATCTTTCTAAAACACAGCGAAACTCACACATTTCCAAGTGTTCCTACAGACATATCCCCAAAGGCACTAGGCCAGATTATGTGCACATTAAAATCCTTTTTAAGCATACACAGTTCCCTTCAATAGGCTAAATTACTTGTTTTCTCCCACTGCAGTAACATTTAGGGATAAATGGGGCCCAGTCAGATCGGTTCAGTTTATTTTTCCTGTTTTATGATCAGATTATTCCATCCTGTTTCAATTAAGTTACATATGAGACTTTTAAAATTAGACTGCAAATTTCAGTGTAACTTCTTTGGATAGCCACAATGGAATACTAAACAATGTTTAGCAAATTAGAGAATAGTACAGATTCAAAATATTTCAAGTTGTTCAAATGGTGAATATTATCTTTTATATTTAGGCAACAGTGTACAACAACTTCGGTATGAGTGTTGTAATAATGTTTATTTTTACAGTTTTCTTTCAAAAGTCCTTGATTTGCTAATAATTTATGTGCATATAACAGATACCCGTTCTGAAGTGTTTCGTGGCAGGGCTTTAGGTAATGCTGGAGGCTTGTAGAAATGCACTGCCATGACCACAAAGACGATTGTGATGATTTTGCAAGCAGCACCTGAATGCAAAGAACAAGAGAGTCTTTATCACACTCACTTTCAGTATCAGACACGGTGTTTCACTCCTTTATAAAGCCTCATTTGGTGAGCTACATACACCCTGTAAGACTGAAATCCATAGCCTCCATTTAAATGTATTTTACATGAACGGCAAAGGGCAGATAAAGACAGTCATCCAGCTGAACTGACCCCTCACCTGCCTGCCAATTTTTCCGTGCAGCAGCTATTGCTCCAGTTCTGCATTTCTTCACCCCATTCTAGTCTAAGTGCAAGTCTTTCTTATTTCTTGTTTCAATACTGTGATTCATTGTATCAATATTCTCCAGAAACTAAAACTTGCCACATAGAATGCCTGTTAAATATTCTCTCATCAGCTGTCTTAAAAGGTTATGGAAAGGCATTTGTGCAACTTGGAAGGCCAAGGAGAAGGGCAAAAAAGGAGAGATTTTATCTGATCACAAATATGCCATGAGATCCTTAACCTCAAGTTGTGACTACTGCTTTTTCAGTTTCAGGATTAGACATCATTACTTCAGTTTACGAATTGTAAATATCAGTTTCTAGAAGACAGGACAATCAAATGCAAGATTGATTTATCTCAAATGCAAGCCTACCCTCTCTCACACTGGCATATATACCTCATATTTGAAGGGAACAGATTGTTAAACAAGTCAGGAATTTTTCTGACTAGCATTCAGAGATATTTTCAAGAATTTTATATAAGTTATGGAAAAGAACTGAAAAACAAAAAGAGGAAGAAAGCTCCCCAGACCTTAACTGCCAACACACCAACCCAGATAATCCCAGAATGGTTTGAGTTGAAAAGGAACCTAAAGACAGTCTACTTCCAACTCTCTGCTGGGGACAGCAACACCTTCCACTAGATCAGATTGCACAGGGCCCCATACCTTGAACACTTCCGGGCATGGGGCATCCATAACTTGTCTGTGCAACCTGTTTCAGTGCTTGGCCACCCTCTCAGTAAACAGCTTCTTCCCAATATCTAACCAAAACCTACCCTTTGAGTTTCAATCCATTACCCCTTGATCCATCACTATTCTCTCCTATGGAGTCCTCCTCTATCTATCTTGTTTGTAAGCTCCCCTTCAGGTACTGAAAGGCCTCAATAAAGTCAGCTTAGAGACTTCACTTTCCCAGGCTGAACAAACACAATTCTCTCAGCCTTTTCCTGATAGGAGAGGTACTCCATCACTCTAATCTTCTTCACCCCCTAATCACGCTCATTGCCCTGCAGACAGACTGAAGTGTGAGCCAGTCTCTTAAAAAATCTAGTAAATAAAGTGTGAAAATGAAGCAAGATCTAAGACCAAAACTATTTTGCATTATCATTAAAAGAGTTTAAGTAACCTTTAAGGTTTACTTACTGTGGTGATTCTCTTTCCATAATATTTTTCTGATAATTTATGAAAAAAAAAGTTAAAAAATACTGCTGCTAAAAATGAAAAGTGTAAGGTTTTATTTCAAAAAATCCCCATGTAGCAGTCAGGGTCAGTATATATATATTACCTAGAATATGTATTTAATATAAAAGACTTACTTATGCCCATCAGCAAAAATGCCATTCTTTCATTGTCATATACCCAGCAAGCTCCTTTAATATCACATTCATTAATGTCCCACAGAGTACAACTCTTGTCTATAGCAACACCAAACAAAATTGGTCCAGGAATAGTGCCTAAAAAACAGAGTAACATGTTAGAATGTTTGAGTTACACAGCATACCTGGTTTTCATGCATACAGTGAAATGCCAAGCTGCTGGGGCAGATAAAATGGGAGAACAAAACACTAAACATTTTAATCAAAGTCATAGGCCTCATATTACATAGTAAGTCTGCACCTAACTACTCTCAGTTAATAGGGAGGATGCAGAGTTAATTCATTATACAGTTCTCACTTTGTTAAGCAAGACGTTTATTCGATGATTTGAGCTTCTTAACTTCCTCAGTCTTCAGTGGGAAAAAATAACTAAAATCAGTGGTGAAAACAACTAATCAAGCAATCAGGAATTTAACTGAAAGGAAAAAAGTCCCTTTCTTCTGATCACACACACTAATCTGTTCCAAATTAAGAGAACTAAAACATCATTATGTTAAATGTTCAGTTACACATTTCTCCCCATTCCTCAGATTCCTCAGCAAAGCTTACAGTAAAAATTTCACCAAAAAACCCAGTGTTTAAAATTATTCTTGCATAGATCTCATTACCTCCATGTGATTTTTGTGTGTTATAATGCACAAGTGTCTTGCATCCAGGTATAGATAATTTTAGAATAAACACACGAGGTACATCACTGCATGTCCACCCAACCTACCCAATGCCTAAGCTCTCCTAGAGCTAACCAAGTAGCTATGTCCTTCACTAGGTCTTCAGCCTAAAACCCCTAAAGCCTATAGCAAAGATATGTTGCTGGTAAGTAGTTTATTATAATTTAAGCTGTTAATTGCTGCCTTCTTCAGTCATAGTATAGGCAGTGCAAAAATTCTATCACTCCACAGTGAATTAGAGGTCTAGCATAAATATCTGAACTCTGAGTTAAGTGAAACAGAGAGACCCTCATAGAACACTGAGCATAGTCTTCCAGCTAATTTCTGCCTGTGAGGATGTTTGTTTTTATTACAATTTTTCAGTAGAAGGACTTAGATTAATCACAGTTTGAATACAGCAAAGCAGAACTCACACTGCTAGATATGTGATCACAAAGGAGAGAGAAGGGCTGCAGTACTAAATCTTGGTATAAAAGTCCAATCAGCAACAGTGTCTTGTCCCAGCCTTAAATTAAATATGCCATTTCAAAACAGTCTACTACTAAAACAAGAATTTTAATTAGGCCTGAGAAAATTCAAATGCATGTGGATCAGAAAATACCTACGCTTAGCTTTGTTTTACTTAAGAAGGTTCATTTGTCTTACTGAAATGCTGGAGATGCTTAGATTCAGAATTTAAGTATTAGACTTCCATATTACACTCTGTAATTATTTATGTACAATTATCTGCAATTTCAACAAATGCTACAATTAGCCAGCCATTTTAAAGGAAGGAAGAAGAGGAAAGGCTCCACATATTCACTTTTCTTTCAACTTCTGGATTTCAAATTGTACATGAAACTGTTTTCTATTGATGCCATAAATTTTAGCTTTCATGTGTTCCAGATTCTGTGTTGCCTAGGGCTGTAGCTCTGAGCCTCATATGAATTGCTAGCTAGTAAGCTCTCTTCACAGAGTAGTAGACAAAACAAATCCTCTTCCTGCTGAAGACCAAGGACAATGGGTACAGCTTTCAGGCTCAAAAACATAAACAGCATAAACAGTGGACCGAAGAGGTAAAACAAGAAGGATGAGACCTCACAACCTGAAGCTGTAATTGTACAATTAAACCCCAATATGCAAATGGACCAAAACTTATAAAGGTGTAAGACCTTGTCACTGGTCATCCATTTTTGACCATTCTAAGTCCACCTTGGGTGTAGCCCTGGTCAGGCTCTTGTCCTGCCCAAGGTACCCCTACAAGGCCTTTCAATAAAATTCTACTTTATTCTTTAAGCTCTGTCCAGTCTGTGTTTGAGGTCAGCCTTCCCAAGGCATCACTATTACATCAGTTTTTTCTTATCTCAGCTTTCAGAATAGGCCTTCTTCTGGGGAAAGTACCAGCAGATGCCTTTTACTGAAAGAATGACAGTTTACCTGTATTTGGTTTGTGCTCATAAGAATGAGAGAGGCTACAAAGAGCGTGAATGCCCTTTTAACAAGGAATCTGAATCCAGATGCTACCTTACAAGTGTATCCTATAAGCCAGACTGCTTCAAGCTCCTCTGAAAGCTTCTTAATGCATTATTTAAAAGTCTAGAAAAAAAAAGTCAAATACATAGATTATTCAGAGGCAAATGTTTCAACAAGGAAGCCATACCCAGTAGTCGCAGAAACACTAACTGTACTCCAAGAGCAAACGAGCGCTGTTTATCTGGAACACACCTGTAAACAAGATTTGCAGTTTAAGAGAGAGTAAACAAGTCCCACTTCTGTACTGTGACCCTCAGTGAATATGCTTTTTTCTCCATATACTCTTTTAACCTGTTAATTGCTGAGGGGTTTAGAAATCCAGTGCGCAGAACAAGTAATCAATAGAACATAGAAAAAACACTAGTAGTCCATCAAAAAATTTAGATTTAACTAGTTTAACAAACCAGTTTAATAAAAAGGAAGCTTGCTTTCAGCACCCTGATATACTGTTGAACATTTTTTTCCATAGAACAACCAAGGAAATTAAAACAGTACTAGGATGCAATCCTGAGCTACTATACCTACAGAAGCAATACATGAATTAAGACTAGACTACAGCACAGCACGATGTATTTCCATAAGCTTTGCATATATTCACTTGACCTTATAAATAAACTATGCTGGCACATGCTAAACAAACCAATATAATGATTTAACAAATAGCAGAATTTACCTCCTTAACTCTTACCTATTTTTTTAAGATATTGTTCCAGGAACAAACATATTCTCATGATAGTGTCTTAAAGGTGCTACCATAAAGGTTAAATACAACCTAACTTGCTTAATTTATACAGTTTTGTTTCAGAACAATTTTCTTTAATAAATTGTATCATGCCTTTTAATAAACTCCTAGTGTTGAAAAAGATAATATTTACACATTCAAAAGTTATTCTCCCATTCTGGAGTATGTGTGAGAATTAGCCACATCAAAACATCCAAGATGAGCACTTATCAGCAATGACTGTTAGGATTCTATTACCCATAAAGGCAATTAAGAAAAGGACAATGAGTTTCACATCATGCAATCTTCTAGTACTAGGAGATTGTCATGAATATATGAGTTTGTTTGAAATTGCACAAAACAGGCTCACTGAAAAGATATCAGAATACACTGTAAAATTTACTGACATTTAGCCATTTAAGTTAGCTTTTGAAAGATTAAATTACTTACAGTCCTTTTTTCCATAAAACCCGTTCCACTATTTCAGCTGAATTATGTAAGGATTCAAATATCTAAATGCTACTGCTTACAATTATTAAATAAAACTATGTCAGCTCAATTTTGAAGAAAATGTAGAACCTCATATTATTCTGCCTCCCCATTCATATCACAAGCTGTTAATTCCAGATTTACTCAAAGCTTGGACATTAGGCTACCACAAAGCACTGTGGTAGGATGTTACTGATTTCCTCAGCCCCTTGCCAAAGGACATCTAGCCAAATCCTCACAAAGCAACATGCGTATGCATCATGGTTACCTTTTTACCAGAAGTATTAGAAGTACAAGTCAAACTTCAACACAAAGCAAAACAGCTCTAAATTTAGAATGAGAAGCAGGTCTTTAAAATAAAAATGAAACAAAAAAATCCTCCAAACCCTAGCTTTCACACATGTAGGCTTCAGCAATTTGAAAGACAGCAAAACCACTGGCTAACTTGCTATCCCAATTTATATTAATGACCACCATACATACGATATCAATATAAGGTGAATTTGTCTACAGTTCTTGACAGACTACAATTTTTCAAGTCAGAAGTCTGAACTGAGACAGGAATTTAAGGTTTAGAGTACAAGACTAATTGTTATTTTGTCCTTTTCCTGATACAATTTGAAATGCTAACACTATCAACAGACAAGCTAGCCGAATATTTTCTTCATTAAAGCACACAGCACATTTATTCCTTTTTGCTTTAACTGTCAAGAATGTTCCCACAAAATAGGTTTTGCTCTACACATTAGAAAGATCTGTTTTTAATAGATTCAAAACTTACCTACTAACAAGAGTGCACAGTGCTTTGCTTAAAGTACTGCTTGCTTACTAAAAGTACTGCTTGCTTACTACAAAACCTTGTTTAAATAATGCATTAAAAGCAGAACAAATAAAAGTTTTTCACTGATACTAGTTTTCAAAAGAATGTTACCTTTCTTTCAGATCAACAAACATACCTGAGAATGGCCACAGTTGTTGGAGTAGTAGCCATAAATGTAAAAACAACAGCAAAAAAGAAGAAGGTCAGGAATACAGGTAAAACTTTGCATTGTGTTGGACATTTCCCAGGGACAGCTTCAGAGAGAAAGTCTTCTGAACCTTTTTCTCTTTTTGCTTTCCCAATACAGGAACAGTTGTGGTATGTCTACAAATAATTTATAAAACAAAATTTAGCTCCACGAATGACACAAAATGACACCATTTTGGTTAATTTTCATTGCATTTGCATCACACAAGACAAGAATAAACATTGACTTTACCGTATGGGAAACAGTCAATTTCCTGATGAGTACATCATAATGCTAATTTTTAAGCCTGGTTCATCAGAACTTGACAGATCCACCTCACCTGAGCAAAAGGTATTTTTGGCTTTTTAAGCCAAAAAAGACAGTGATAGTCTCCATTTTGTATGGAGCAAGCTTTTAGCTACAAGCATAAAAAACTTGCAGATGTTAGAGGCAAACCATAGGCAAAGAGGCGAGCTCAACTCTCAAGACCTAAGCAGGAAAGAATAGAAGCAATATAGGATCACCTAAACAGGTGATCAAATGGAATATGCTCTTCATCTAAATCCACATAAGTTTGTTTTCAAAGAAAAATACATGTCAGTGAAGTTTTGACAGCAAGAAGTACTTAGTCTCCTACATTTTCTCATACATAATATTTCCACTCATTTTCCAGTATAAAAAGTATAAAGGCCTTTCCTGGATCAGCTTGCTTTTTGGATCTCTCTATACTGCTCCCACAGTCCTGCTTAAGTATTTATTGTACTAGTAGAGACAAGCACAGAAAGCCCCTCAGTTCCCAGAAGGCTTGATAATAACCCAGCACTGTCATGGCTTACCATTCCTGCATCAGGGGCTACTGACATTCAAGTTTTCAAAACTCATGGAAGCAGTACTTGGTTGTCATGTGTACAGTAAACATTGCATTTTGCTTGAAGATTTAGATGAGAACTTCAGGTAATGTCAAGCAATACCAAATTGATAACTTTTCTGATTGTCAATTCTATTTAAAGTACATTTAGATTTAACTTATTTTCACCATTAGAAAGTCCAGTAGAACTACATTGGCAGAATGCCACCACACAAGTGAGAAACACTATAGCCAACCAGTAAACCCTTACAAGGAAAGAAGGCCCAGAGATGGGAAAGAGGGACGTGCTCAGAAAGCTCACAGAACAATGCAGGCTGTGAATGACCAGAATGGTTGCACAGAAAGCTATACAGAAAAGAAACAGCTATACTACCTCTGTGAATCAGCAGTGGTGTAAATGCATCTCTCTGAGTTCATTAAGAGAGTGGAAACATTTTCCTAAGTTAGCCAGACCAGCATCAACAGTGGAATGAGGGGCAGGGAGTATGGCTCCACCTCAACATGGAGCATAAAAAGCCAGACAACTACCAGAGACATTTCAGAGCAATGGGCTTGACCTGGCTTCAACCCACGTATGCTTTCCCATCAACTGCGGAGACCCAGCAGTCTGACAGTGAACATGTTAAGAGACCAGCAGCGGGAGTCACACTGTGACATGAGTGAACTGTGCATTGCAATACCTGATTTTGCTAAATACAGCCTACATTCGTATTGTAGGGAAGGACATTTTGAAATATAGTGCATTTTACAGGAAACCAGAACAAACCATGCCAGCTATCTTCACTGCATAAAGTACCTTTTTCATGTTGTTAACAATATATGAGGTACATCCAGCAAAACAGGGAGAGAAGTACTGGACTTGATCACTGCCACAAACTGGGTAGTACATGGAGCGCGAACACTTGCAGTTAGCATTGCATGGTGCTGTTAAGTTATATAGAGTGCCTGTTCTGAAAAGCAGAAGTTAATAGGTTTTAATAAAGCAATTAAAAAACAGAAGATATGTAAGCATAATAATTTTTAAAATACTCTACTCATGTTATTTATGCACTTAGTTGTTTAAAAATAAGCATAATAGTTAGAGCTCTATATTTTCTATTTTTTATACACCTAGTTATTTTATGCTATTATTCCTTCCAAAGATTATACCTCCAACTTCCACTCCTCCAAAAGAGGTAACAAAATTCTGCATCTCAGCCTAATTCTTTTATTATAGTCACCCTCCCACTAAAGTATTTGAATTTCTTCAATTTATAATTTCAAGAAAAAGCCACAAGATTAAAACCAGTATTTGGAGGTGTTTATTCTACTGATCATACTCCAAGTTTTTCCCCCTTTTTTGATTTGAGTGCAGTTGCAAAGCCATCTCATTTTTACTATTTCTAACACTGCCATGCAGACATCTAAACTGTATGAGCACTACGATGACTGCACATGTCTGTGCATGTCTCCTCTGTCTGTTTAAGGAATAGCTAATAACTAACAGTTTACTTCAACTCTTGCATACTATATTTACTTTCAATTCAGGCATTTACATTTACTTCCAATACAGGTCATCATATGGTTTTATTTTATTTCATGCTGTATTATTAGCATAAAAAATCACTTTGGTGTGTGTGAGGACTACCCTAAGATATAACTAGAGAGAATAAAAACATCCTTTGATTTTCTAATAGTACTTCATTAATAAGTAAATTTTCACAGGTTAAAAGTTCAGTCAGCTAAAACCAGGTTACTGACACTGCCAGTAGAGTTTAAATACTGTACTGTAAAATGAAAGTTCCACATTCATTATCTAAAAGGTATGTTTCTTCATGAGAATTTGAGATGGCAAAAAATACTAACAGGAGAAATAATTTATCTAGGAATTAACTTGCATACATTCAAACTTTGAATAGAATATTAGTGGCATCATAATTATATATAAAATCCACTTTGCTGTTGTACAGCAGAATCCCACTAAATTAATTTGTGCTATAAGCCTAAGCAAACTAACTTCAATTCCTTTATATATGAAGAATGAGCAACAGTGCACCCTAAGCAAATCCACTAATCACAGATTTGTACATTAAGAAGTGCCTTGCTAGCCTGTGAGACCTGGAAAGTCTAGAAATATTTAATCATTTATAATAATAATATTATTATATTAATTAACATAATATTAATATTTTTAAGCATTTGTCCTGTTTATATGTCCAGCGTCTCTTTCCCCTGACCTCCAAAGAGAGACTGAACATTTATTTATGCACAGTCAGATAAAAATAATAGAAGAGATACCCTTGGCTTTTCTAAAAAGTCCAGCAGACAAGGCCATCAATTGCCCCTTAAAAAACTCTTTAGGAGTTTTTAAAGAAGAGTCCCAGAGACATGCGGAAATTAATAAAGTACAGAAATAGCCACTGAATTTCTGCTCCTTCAAGTTTTCAAGGAAGCACTGGGCAATAGAGTTTGGCAAAACCCATTCTTTGAAGTGTCTATTAGACAAAATAAACCATGTTAGTTCTCCTGATAGCCTGATTTAGTAACAGTGTTACTGAAAGTAAGATGCTGTTTTCATTAAGACAAAAAAGTGATCTTGCACTCATATAATTCTGAGACTAAACCTACAAAAGCTTCCCTCCCCTTTCCAGGCTATTTTTCAATAGGAAGATAATGCTTGCCATAAGGATTTCTTGAAATTCTCCACAAAAATCTACATCAAACTCCAAATCATCTCAGAGCAGTCCCATAATTTATTCCTTCAGATGTAGCATAGGCAGAAGGCAAACACCTGGCTGTTCTTCCACAAGTTTATAAATCTATTATTTTTTTAGAGCTACTGCTATATATTTTATTTCTTCATGGAAAACAAGTTTAAGAACTGGCACTGTATTAGTGCCAATAACTATTCTGATGCACACATCCAGTAAAATATAATCCAACATGTTACACAGAAAAAGGTAGAACTGAGCCATTTTTTATAATGGATACCGAGGGAAGAGATATACTCCAGTTCTTATTAGCTTCAATTTCCATAGATAAGCAGTCTTCAGCCAGAGTTAAGCTACATAACTGATAAAGTTACACAAAACTATAAAATACAAGTTGACTGTATTTAACTTAGGATTAAAATCAGTTCAGCTGTAACATTTGTCAGCTGCTTGTTATCATAGGACCTGTATAAAAATATAGATCATTTCATATACCATTTTCTATACTATATCTTCAGCATTTTATTTATGAATACAGATTCTTTCACTCAATATGTAACTATAAGCTTTCTACAACCAAAATCTGAATTCTGATTCACAGTTCTGAGTTGTCCAAGTCATCTGTCTGCTAGAATCTTTTCAGACACTGAAGCAAAGCCATATTTTAGTCATCAAATTTTAACAATGGCCTTTAAATATACTGTCAATTTATACAGCAAGTTGTAAAGATAAAATTGGAATGAGGGGTAAGTTGGGCTTTAGGGTTTGTTTTTTTTCTTTCAGTCACCAGTGTATGGAACTTTGTTGATTCACTTTGCACACCTTCTGGAAAAGGAAATACAAATGAATAGTAAAACTGTATCATAGCAGTAAATTTCTACTTTCCACCAACTTGCATGGGCATTAGAGGTAACAAAACCAATTCCCTCCCCAACCTATCTTCTGCATTTTCATGGTCCATATCATGTGTCAGTAACTGACATATCATTGTGTCAGTAAACTGCACCACTCCTCTTCATCATCTTATTTAGCTTCAACTGCCTTTTTATCCATTAGATAAAAACTATCATATCATGCTTTTATAAAAGATAGTGGTACCCAGCCTTTGTAGAAAATGTGGGATTTGGGAAAACAAAAGGTATTGTTATTTTCCAATTTTCAAAACACGCAATTCATGCCTATAATTCTTTTCAGATGGCACCTAGCAGTCCTAAGGTACCAGCCTACTAGAGTTATTTTGCACAGCACCATCTGGCTCTTTGGCAGACTCTCAAACAGCTGGTGTTGCCTCTGGCTCTGTTAATTCATGGCAGAGTAACTGACCACTTGAGAGCAGACTTTTGAAGCAGCTAGTTGCCTTCCTTCCACTTCTAAACACTGCTGGTGTATACTATTTGAAACTATGGGAATCAAATAAATATTAACATTAAACCCAAGAGTGCATTAAAATATATTTACCCATTATATGTTTCAGAGACACCTGCAAAAGGTTCATTCCCGCATTTAGCAAATAAAAAGACAGTGTTTAATATTAGGGCCACTGAACAGGTGCTTATCATGAACTTGATTATGCCTTTGCAACTCATTTTGCACTTGGAAACCAAGACACCACTTATGACTTGGCCTAGCGCTGCTCCTGGAATTAGTACAAGTCCTAGAGGAAAACAAGACAAGGAGCAGTTACATAAAAATGCAAGACAGTTGTGAAACAATTAAGAGTGCAGTTTTATGCTAAGAAAAAAATCAAAACAGTTACCTGCAAAACGCAGCTTGTGTGATATTGTTTTCAAACCATACTACTCATTACTGCATGAGTAATTTATTCTACTGTTACATCACCTTTAGCCTTTCCAGAGTTTTAACTGGACAGTGTAATTCATAGTTGTCCAAAACCCAACTTCAACACAGCCAAACTAGATGACTTAGGAGCACTATGGGGCATGAATCTCTGAACACCATTAGGCATCTCCATGAATATAGAAAAACCTCTTTCATTCTTTCAGTTTTTTTTGACATGCCCCTCTTCTTTCTTATACATCTGTTATGAACTTTTTAATAAGAGAAAATTACTACTATTATACAAGAGACAGCACAAGATGCAAGACAACATCTATTGAAAGATTCAAAGAAGTCTAGATTAGCGGGTCAGTTTTGCTGTCATAGTCCATACAGTCCACAATGATTTATCCTCTTTGCACTCCAGATAAGTAACTGGGCTTTTTTTATATGGCTAATCTATAACACAAATAGAACTCAGTATAACTTACGCCAACCTGAGAAAGCTAACTTTAGAGACAGCTCAGGTACAGTGACAAAACTGCCCAGGTCACAGACCTGAGCATTCCACAAACCACAATCATAGTTTAAACAGTTTCCACGACCATTGGTAATGCTTAGACTAATTAGCTCAGTTTGGGTGCAGCAAGCTTTCAACATTACTGTAGGCATTTCTTTAAAGCTGTTTAATAAGCACCATCAATATTTTCAACTCAAAGACATTCAGACAAGGTCTCTGGACAAACAAACAAACAAACAAAAAAAAAAAAAAAAAAAAAATCAAACAAGACCCCTGGACAAAAAAAAAAAAAAAAAAAAAAAAAAAAAAAAAAAAAAAAGCAACATCAGTTTTCCATTTCCCTTCTAGCTTTTGGTTAACAACTGAGCATGTATTCCAATGTGTTTTTATGTAAAACTTGCAGATGCTTTGTTTTGATGCAACAATACTATCTAGTATTGCCCAGAGAAGTAATTCAGAAAGTCTTTTCCAAACATATTTCTGTTGTAGAAAGAGCAGCTCAACTAACAGAGCAATATTGCAGCAGTCTTCAGCTTAGCATGACACGTTCTAGAAATATTAAATCGGCATATTGCAAGCATCTGTTGGCATTATGGACATTTCTGCCTTGATCTGGTTGCTGTTCTTCAAGATTAATTGTGTCAAAGTTAATCATGTGAGCCTACTGAGAACAGCTCTTCCATCAGATGTTTTCTGTTTCTCCAACACTCAGTTTTTCACAGCTCTCTCCTGTTCTACCCTATTACTTCTGCATATTAGATAGTAAGTAGGTTACAGTAAGCCACCTATAGAACCAGTTAGATAATGTATTTATTACATATTCTGATTAGTCACTTCATTGCAAACTCATTGTAATGTCAGTGTAGAATTAAAGAAGATAAAGGCAAAGTCAACTTACTTTTGTTAAGTACTTTTTTTCTAGCTGCCCTTCATGTTGTTTTAGTAGGGACTAAGATACTAATGTTTCTTTAGCCAATTTTAAATAGGGAAAATTAAACATTTTTCACCAAGAATAAAAAAGGATGTAGTTTCATCAGCACACAAAATCCTCAGTCGACTTTGACTACGAGAATCAAGTCAGAATCTACAAACAACAAGTAGAGCTATTCCCTTGATGTATTAGGTACTAGAGTACTTATGGGCAGGCAAGGATAACAAAATAATGTTCTGATTAGTGCATTCCAGCTAAGTACATTCACAAATATCTCAAATAAAAAAGATACCCATATAATCTCCCACCTCTAATGTTAATGAAGTGTTCAACACAGTATATTTAGGATTTTAAAATAAAAAGTCATATTACCTCCAAGAGTTGCTGAAAAACTTGATGTCTTTCCAAACTGATTTTCTATGAACTTGGGTAGAAATGTGGCAAATCCAGTGGCAACTAAAGCTTCTGAGGAACTGGCTACTATTAGACTCATAAGCACTGGATTCCTCAACAGTATCTATGGGGAAAAATCATTATAATGTTCTCAAAATTATTTTATTTTGATACCAACTAAAGTAGAAGTCATTCTACTTTAAAAGTAGATTCTCTGAAATGGAACTTCAGTAATATGCATTTCTAACAATCTCAAGCATCAACAAAATGAATGTGCATTAAATTATCAGTAACATTGCAGTCTTTCCCATCACAACACATTTCTAAAGACCTCTAACACGTAAAAAAGAATTACATTTTTCAGAATATATTCAGTTTCAGCAAATTTGAGATTTTTCTTACCATGAGAGCCATAGGAAAGTCTTTAAAACTTTGTCCAATATTGTTGGCTTGAACCAGTATCTGGCTTCCATCATCATGAGTTTCAGAGATTTTTTCAGCCTGAATTTTTGCAGTTCCTACAAATGGTCATATTTATTGACAATGAAAACATTGAATAGCTGCACTCTTATAAAATGTAAAAAAACTACCAAAATTTGTGTTTCCTTTAGTTGGGAAAGCTATTCCAGATATTACAGGTCTTCTTGCCTGTTTTATTGGTATGTATTTTTAAAGAGATCAATAATGTATTGTTCAAAGAAGATTTTTGGTAAAAGCATCACACTTGAGTTAGAAGGTTTTGGCTGCAATAAGATATTATCAGGGTCATCCTAAACCTTCAGAGTATGCTGAAGACTTTTTTTTTTTTAAATCATCCTCAATTTCTCCCGTTTCCTCCTTCATTTTTTCTTTTCCTCTATTTTTCCTTCAATATTAGTATAGTATGTCCCTTTGGATAGAGAAGCTTTAAATATAGTCCTGGGTGCTTAGCTACAAGCATCTTTGACCACTGGCCTCCATGCTTAGGTATAAGTCCTACTGTACATCATTATAGAGAATCATAGAATGGTTTGAGTTGAAAGAGGACCTTGAAGATCATCTACACCCACCCCCTGTCCATGGGCAAGACCACCATACACAAGATCCTCCCTCCAGCTGATTTGCCTTGTTTTAAAGGCTGCATATTCGAGGGGGAAACAAAAAAAACACCCCTTGTCCTCAGACTTTAGTCAGAGACAGTTAACTGAGAAAAAAATCAAAGAAGAAACATTCAGTCCAGTCCACAAATATGAACAAAATTTTCTTCCAAAGTAGCCAAGTATTGCTAAACCTTTACCTGGTAGGTGCTTTGGAAAGCATGAAAATGGTATTACAAGAAGCCAAATTGCAAAAAAGCATGCAAGAAATCCTATCCACCATGCTCCAAGCCAATGTGGGTCATCTTGATCCACCTTTGTACTGGAAAAGTAATTCAGAAAAAGCAGGTTTACCTTCCTGAATTTCAGATTTCACTGACCTAGAATATTTCCTTTTAATACTTATTAAACAGAGAGCCTTGTAATATTGCTATTTTCTTAGTTTTATATGTATTAAGTTTATTTTTGCTCATTTAAACCAACTTCCCTGGATAATTATAAAAATACTGAATTCTACCGAATTCTTCCCTAGGAGTTAAGGAGCAACACCCTAACCCTCATATTCCAAGTCAAGGAAAACAGTTTGACAAGAAATCAGGAGGCGCACCTTAACCCCAAATAAACAACCAAAGGAAATGCATTTTTTGCTACTGAGGTTTGAAATACCTAATATATAAATGCTAGAACTAACTATCTGCACTACAGAGAAACTTCCACGCACAATGGAGTCACTCTGGGAAATAACTCACTCAAAGTCTTTTTAAGTGCAACTTCAAAACAAGTTAATGAAGCTCTTGAAAATACAGTGTTTTCTGAAAACTTTTCTCCTTACAAGGAGAAAAGCCTAATATTTTAATAAAAAATATTAGGATAAGAAAATAGGAAGCAATAAACTAAGTCATATCTTGCCTTTTTGGCATCTGGATATCAATATAAATGTTAAGCAGCTGCCCTCCTAAGACATAGCCAATAGCAGGACCCAGCAGAGACATGGCATAGCCAATTCCTAGAAGAGAAAATATATCAAGTTCACCATAACTTCTTTATTTTTTTTGAGAACTCTTGTAATAAAATTATTAAATCAACTTCAGACCAAAAGGTTTCTGTAAGTCGACCTGTTTTTTCACTCTCACTACTTCAGTTATAGCACATAGAAGACAAAATCTGTAATTATGCCTTAACTAGAAAATCTGCAGCTATCAAAAGCTTCAAATCAGAGGTTCAGCAAAAGGCATTTCACTAACTGCACCTTTAAGAATTACTAGATTGCTTTTTGCCCATTTTGTCCTTATTTAAAAGATAACGTGAAAAAAATTAATGAAATTATGAACATTGGTTATTAACTGTCTTAACCACAATCTTTAAGAGCTTGTTTTATTTGAATCTTAAGTTAATAATAGTATTATTTGAATCTTAAGTTACTTTCTAGATCTTTTAAAACCAGAAGACAGCGTTACTTTAAAGTATCTCACTGGATAGTATCTGCCTTAAAATGCAAAGCCAAGGCTCTCAACAGCTCCTGACAGTTGTAACAAAAAAAACCCAAACAAACAAAACCCTCTCCCCAAAACAGAAAACATCAACCTGCAAAACACAAGACTTTTTTGATGTCACAATAGTGTTCCTGGCCTACCAGACAGATTTCTGTTGCAGTTTAGCACTCCCTGATAGCAGGAACATTGTGTCTGAAGAATAAGGCTTGCAATTAATAGCAATTAGATCCATCTTCAATTAGTAAACACATATTCCTACTGTTTCCCCAGGTGGAATAATCTGGATTTCTCATTTGCTTCTGAAGTGCAGGGATCACAAGCACTTAATTTCCCTCTAGTAAGAGGGAATGATGGGGGAGTCAGGAGGGTGAGAGGGGTGCAAGAGGGTACAGCAATGCAAAATGGGACAGTCAAAATAAATATGGAGTAGATATATCCCACGTTTTCTCACATTTCAGAAATAGTGACATGGTCACAGGAACTTTCTGAGTTAAGTTCATATTCATCCTACTGAGCTCAGAAAGCGCTTATCATCTTCCAAACACTCAATTTAAATATCACCTGGAATTGTTTAGCTTCAGCTGCTTTAGTTGTAGATGTCCCAGTCCTCATGAAAACGCACCCAGCGTAGAAGAGAAACGCCAACTTACGCATTGCAGGCTTACAGTAAAAGCTGCTAGCAGCTATTTATGGACAATTTCAGGGGTGGCTTCTGGGTTTACTTTCATTTTGTTTTGTGGGTTGGTTTTTGGGGTTTTGGTTTTTATCCTGCATTGCATAAGGCTTCTTATATAAGATAAAGCAACATAACATACTTTGACACTTAACACATTGCATGAAGCAAGATTCAGGGCTTAGTTACCTACTCACCCACTTGCATTCCAGTGCAAGTGGAATATATTTGCTGTATTAGGCAGAATACACTGCTCTTCTGAACTCAACTCACTTGCCTGAAGACTGTGCATGCATTACCTATTGTATTTGCCTTTTTTTAAAAGTATGAACATTGACACCATTCTCCTGAGTTCTCAGATCACTTCTTGTTCCCCCAATCATACAGACAACCCTAATTCTGCACCACTTGTTTCACTGGTTTCAGGGGAGGGGGCAGGGGAGAAAGAAAAAAATATAATATCTCTCTCAAAATAAAGAAACGGCAAAAACAAAACTTGTCTTTGTCATCTAAGATTTATCATATGCACCTATCCTATTTGTTGGCATCAAATGGAGTAGCTTGCTTGGAAAAACTGTGCAAAAATTGCATGCATACAGATAATGATTTCAAATTTGCCCCTTAAAATATTGATTTAGTCTGAAAACAGTCCTAGAATCTGAGATGCTTTGAATTCCTCCTGAAAGTTACAAGTACAGGTAATATGCTTTTACTCAGCTTAAATATGAAAAAGAGGAAACAAATATCTTCATACCCACGGAAAACACACTTAGACTGCAATGAACTTGGCAATAAAACAGCACATAACCTAGAGAACAGTGACTGAAAAAGATGAAAAATCATTGCTAAATATTAGTACTCCTAAGCTTTTAAACAGACCCAGTGAAAAGATCTCTGTACGTCCAGTACAGCCAAGTGTCAAATTCGTATGTGGCTAGAGAGCTGGGATAATCACGAGGCACACCAGAGCTTACGCTCTGAGTGGACAGCCTACTATTAGAAGGTAAGTAAATAAAGCTATAAAAGGATACAATATGATCTAGCTACTGACCTGACTGATACACAGTATTTTTCAAAACCCATGACTAAAAAGTAAGCTTTTGCTGCAACTTATTCGGTTGTTAACAGATAAGACACATTAACCATTGAACAATTTTCAATTACTGACATGAAAAGGTGACAGGAGAAGTGCTCAAAGTAGCTTTACCATGCTTTACAAAATAAAAAATTGAAAAGACTTGGTACTCAGAGCAGACTAATATCTAAATTGCACAGTAACTAATGTAGAAATACTTTATGCACATAAGTAATAATTACAAGATTGTTTAATTCAAGGAATTCATTAAAACATTTGGAATGTATTGCAGTCTACGATCTATCTAGACAATGTGTTATAAAGAGTTTTGAAGTTACCTATATAAACAGAAGACATGTGTTTTGGGACACTATCATCAATAAAAGCTGTCCCTAAAGTATATAGAGGAGTTCCTCCAACTCCCAGCAGCAGCTGTCCAAGCATGAAGACATATAGATACTTGTGAAGTGAAGAGTTTCTCCTGGCATTGCAAGTGGCATTAGTAAAGGTGGTTTCTGCAGTTTGACATGTATCTGAAAAACAGAGACAGCAAGCCTTTACAATTCTGTTACTCAAGTCATCACAGTCCAGTTTGAAGAATGATCTGTACTGAAAGCTAAACTACAAAAGAATGCTGTTATGTCAGGCTTCCATTTTAATTTTCACATATATCCAATATGGCAGTGCCAAGTCTTCTCTGATACCATATTCCACGAAAGAAATAGTAGCAGGGCTTTGTTTTTGTTTCCTCTCCAGGAAGGCAACAGGAATGAAACAGCCCTATAGCTATGTGTTGGCTTGTTGAAAGCATTATTGGCCAGAAGGATGAAAAAACCAACCAACCACCTGTCAGATGGTCATCACACAGGTTATGAATACTCCTACATAACAGACGCTTCACTGTATTCTTGTACCTTATAACAATTCTGAGCACTAACAACTTCCACTCTTACGTGACAGAGCAGCCTGAATAACCTGAAGAAATCTGGGCCTGATGGAAAGTGCAGTCTCTGTCATTGGCAAAGATGATCTTCCCTTTACATTCACTCTTTTGAGAAGTGTTTGCCTGTGAAAAAGTTAAAAACCTTAAAAACCTACATCACTATCTCTCCTAGAGCACACACTGCCGTGTCTCTAAAAGGAGAAGTTAACGTAAAGACTCTGTACTTGTGCACACACAGAAAGAGGAAAGTAGTGGTACAGCAGTGTAAGGTTGTGTCTGCTGCTGAAGTAGTTGGCACTACAAGGAGGGAAGAGAAAAGAGGAACTGAAAATGGGGAGTATTGTGTTGTCTTCTCCTTTCTCTTGCTATCATTGCATTTTTGGTAGCAGAATACCACAAGACAAGAAACATTTCCATGTTTCTCCACATAAGAGCATAAAACTCTAAGAAAGAGGATAAACCCATCAGTTTGGTAGTAATGAGCCCCATATGAAAATGGCCTCCAGATCAGATAAGTGGACTGATTAATTCACACTATTCAACTACGAAATTATTACAGCCTTTATTTTCCTTAGGCCCTTTAACATCTGAGAACACCTTTTACTTATGCAAAGAAGGGGCAAGATCAATCCACACTATGGGCTCACAAAACAAAATGAAAGGAAGTGCTGGCCACACTCCAGGTATTTAAAGAAAACTTATCTTAATCATTATTTCCTGTAGCACACAATAGGTGTTAAAGCGCCATTGCACAGAAACAGGCCAACATGCAGGATAAGAAAATCTCACTTTAAAGGAAAGAGTCTTTCAAATTTTTCTTCCTTTCAACGTAGGAAGTATCCTGGGTAATCTGTTCCAATGTTTGACTGTCTTCACAAAGAAGTTATTTTCCTTGTGTCAAGTAAGAAACTATGATTCGCATTTTCTGTCACAGACATATTGAAATATTTTTAATTTTTAAAATAAAATCCGAGACTGAAGTTTAAAGGTACACTGCTTATAATATTTGGAATTTTCACAGTGCTCGGTGCCATCCGATTAATCAAATGGAATTTATTCTGTTCGGGAGGCACCAGCAGGGGGAGCCCCCGACTGCTCACACCGAAGCCAACTGCGGCACCTGGGAAAGTTACCAGAGCGAACAGCTGGTCACACCCGGGTTACAAATTGGAGTCTAAAACCCTTCTGGAGAATAGAAAACACATTTTACGGTGGCTTAGAAAAAAACAAAAAATCACTAATAGGCAGACCACTGATTAGCAAAATTTTCAATATTAAATGGATTAAACTATTTCTAGGAAGTGGTATTATGATAAATAAATGATCAAATAGATTTGTAGAGTAGGATACGTGTATATGCAGAACAAAAGTAAATTATTATCTCAACATAAGGCAGTAAGTTCCAGGAAGTCTGTAAGGCTTATGCTGGAGGCTAGATGTATTCTGTATTTCAGACTAGATTTATTAATTAATATGGCAGCCACATTAAATATTGCATTGAACTCTGAAGTTATCCTGCACATAAAAGTCACTGTACTGACATATAACAGACAAACACTAATAATTAAGTAACCAACTAGTAACAAGACCTGTTCAGAAATAAGCTTAACCAAAAAATTAGGATTGCTACAAGTGACTCACACAAATAATTCAAAAGGAAGGCTTCTGGGCTGTGGTGCTATTAAATTCTGCAATTAATTGTATAGTTAAAATGTTTCATCAACCTCAGAACTAATTAAACAATAATCCTGTGCTGTGGGTTTACTTGACAGTTAAGAGATGCTGTCGCACTGCACCTGAAGATTTATGTTGACTGCCATGGTGCAGATATTCCCTGCACTTTCAGTCATTTATTTTTGATAGTGTTTTGTTTAAGTCAGCTTAAGATCTTAAGTGTGCTCACCACAGGCACAGCATAGGCACCTGCATTACAACAGTCAAAGCAGCAGGCAAGCTGAAAGCTGATGGTGCTATGGTGAAGAAAACACATTCCAATTCAAAAATTCCCCACTGCTTTTTGGCTTCAAAAGTCCATGTACAATATATCCCTAATAAAGTTATCAATATCCACAGCCATATTCAATGATAGTTGTCGGGCAAAACGGTAACATGCTCTTTGGGATTTCAATCAAAATTGTTTGAAAGGGGAAAGATCAGTTGCAATAGTTGGTAATCTGCTCTCCCACACTGTCAGTTTCTTGTTCCAAATGAAATAAAACAAAAACAACACAATCAGATTTAAACTTTTATGTATTAAATTCAGCTTCCCTTTCACCCTACTTAAGTAGAGAGGTCAAAACTGAAACCAAAATTGTAGGGAAATACAATTGTAACAGAGCCAGGAGCAAGTAATCTGTTGTTCTCCTCCCAAGAGCTAACAAGCTTATCCCCAAAACACTAAAGATGTTTTCTTTTCAACTTGTTCAGTTGAAAGTTCAATTAATTTCTATATCAGATCCTCATTTATTAGACAGGAAAAAATAGCTTGCCCAACCTTTTTAACTAACATCTAGACAGCTCATAGAAGTGGACAAAAATTACTAAAGAAATTAATTTGAGAATCAACAACCTTTTATCATGTTCCTTAATAGCTACTTTTTTTTTTTTAGTGAGCACTCTAATACGCTTAGTCATTGACAGCATAAATTTGATTAAAGACTGCGGTAACAAGACAATCCTAAAAGATTAGGTCATCTTGCTTTCAAACATATCTGAGCATTTCTGTGTTATAGGTGTGCCACTAACTTGAAATACAGATTGTTGGCATTAATCATATTGTGCTGTCTTGTTTTGTGAAAGACATTTAAGAACTGAGAGATAGCTACACCCATGATTTAAGTACTGCTTTATTCAGTACTGCTTATTTCCTCTTTATTTCAAATAAATCCAAAAGCTAAAACCAACATATTTTAAAAGGACATAGAGAAACTTGTTGAATTAATCAACATGCCTTTAAGAGTTCAAAACCACAAAGAAATGCAAGAAGTAGTCACCTTCCAGGTACGATGCTAAGTCTAACAGCTTTAACATTTCTCCTGCATTGATGACTTAACTTGATTCCTAGTCACAAAGACATGCCAGATAAGTTTTCTTTAAAGTGAATTTTAATTGCATTCTTCAAAGCAAGAAGAAAATAATTTTATTCAAATGTTGCTTAAGAGTAAGAACTGATATTGATGCTCAGATTGCCTCTGAAAAAATAAAGTTCACTGTGCAGATAAACTTACAGATTTCAAAGCATCAATTTTCAGTTACAGATAGCACCCTTTTTTAGGACATTGACAGAGATTAACTATGCTATGCCAAATTAAGAATTACACCATGTTGATACAGAGATTTTATTTTTTTAGAGTAATTTCCAAAATAACCAAAAACTTACCTTCAAGTTTACTTCCACCATATTCATATTTTCCACTACTGAAGTGTGGTAAGGAAAATATAAGTGAGCCCAGTCCCAGCATAAATGCTGAGAAAGCAAGCCATCTTGGTTTGTGCCCTCTTTCTCCCAAGTAAGATACAAACAGTGACAATACACAAAAAGCAATGTCATAGCTTGCTGAGATTAATCCAGTGAGGGAACTGTTCAACTCATAACGCTTCTCAATTGTAGAAATACTAATGTTAACCAGGCCATTTACCACAATACCTACAAAAATAAAAATAAAAGGAGATAATTAGTCAGAGATACTTTAATTCAATAGAGCTGCAGAGGTAAACTTACCCTTGTGTGAAGGAAAGATTAAAATTAATATATATTTATACAAGGCTCCTTTATAAGGTATTTATTAGGTACAGAGTAGACCAATACAGTGCCAGCTTAGCCAGCCAAATTGCACAGGACCTACACAGTTGTCTGAAGCACAGATTTCAAACAGAATGCCTTATGGCGTCATAAGATACTTTAAAAATTAAAGGCAATTTAGTCAAGGTTAAAACTCACATTAGGATACATGCTATAGCTGAAGCAAGTTTTGAAAATTATTGCAAACAACCAAATCCCTGCCACCACAAAAAGAAGATAAAAGAAGGCTTTTCAATGAACATGCATCCTGTATAATATAAAAAACTGTAAAGCTATTTAAAAATTCTTTGCAACTTTTTCAGAGAAAAGAGGTGATTTACTCAACTGAGCAAAACAGGTTTGCCCCTTGAACCTGTAACTTCCCTGAAGAAAAAGTATCAAACAACATGGAAAAAAGTCATTGCACAAGCTGCCCTACTGAAGCACAGATGAATTGCAAAAGAATTCACTGAAAGTAGAAGTAAGCTACAATTGCCAGCACATGCTTAGACACTCAGTCCACAGACAATGCTTTTGTAAAAAATGGACAAACTTCAATCTTCTTCCCTGCTTCATATTCTGTTTCTGTGGAAAAAACGAGAGTTCGGTTTTAGCAGTCCCAAAATAGGATTCAGTTACAAGAAAAATAGCTCTAATTATAACACTGTCAGCTAACCTTATCATAGTCTAATTAAATTGTGACTAAAATAAAATATATACCTTAAAAAAAAAGTTGTGAAGTCTTAGAGTCAGAGGTACAAGTATGTTTGAGTTCTGTAACCTTACAGATGATTGATGAGGATCTTCCCTGACACAGACCTTACAGTTACTCTTACTCTAAAATTAAAACGTGATTTTCTACCATCATTCTAAGAAGAGAACACAAGACTAGTGACAGAAATGTGTTTAAGTTAGCGTTCAACAAGCATTGCACCATCCATAAGTACAACTACTTGAGCCAAACTTCAGCATTTCCTTAGAGCACTCTAATGTGTAAAAAAAAAAATTACTCCAAATAAGCCAGCTGTTTTCTAACAGCCAAACTTCAGCTTTCTATATGGAAGCATTTCTTGGCACAGTATTAGTTCCAATACCCTACTATGGCCACTTTATTAAGGCTGACAATTTCACTTATTAGTTTAGTCACCACATTTAAATTCATACAGGATTGTACACTTGTACACAAGTACAGAGGAATCCTTCCAGTGCCAATAGTTACACATTCAGCAACTTCATTTTCCTCTTAAGAAACATTAACCAAAGAACAATGAATGCTAGCATGAAGGAATGAACAAGTTTTTCCCATCTGCCAGAACTTCAAACATTTAATAAGGCTTTAAAACACCTTCATGAAGGTGTGCTACACAGCAAGTGGAAAGGTAGAACCTGGCTGATACCAACTTGATCTGAAAAACAAATTCTGTAAGGACATCCCGACACTTAAAATTGTAGTACAGAAATTAGTTTAACTATTCTCAACCAAAATCTTCTTGTCCTGCCATATCTGTTAGAGATTTAGGTAGTGTGTACTGACACATAAAATCCAGATTAATTATAAAACAACTCTATTCGATATCACAAAACACAGTATTCTTTTTCTTCATCCATTTAACAAAAATACATGTTTTGCAGTTGTTATAAGAATGGTGGCTTTAACAACAGGCACACAAAAATAACAATTAAAAAGGCCTTGGTAAAAGTACCATGTCTGATCAGCCTATAAAATATTACTGATTTTCAAAGATTTTTGGTAGATTAGACTGGAGAATCAAACTGTAGTTCTGTTGCTTTATTTACTAAAAACTATTATGACATGAGAAATAAACAGTCCTTGTACTCAAAATAGTGAGATAACCTCTATCTTGTTTTCCATTACAGCTATGAACTGCAGCATATCCAGTTACTGTATTATTAGATGCAATCATACATTCAGGCAACTCTAAGTGCCATACAGAAAGCAATTATTAGTCATGTAAAAACATTCTAGGCAAAGAAGTGTTTTGTATTCTGGAAATACAGGTTTCACATGTACCTGAAACAGAAAGGGCAAGAAATTAGAGTTAAGTTTCCCCTGAAATCTTCTGAGAAGCTGCAATACAGCATATGATGTGGTAATGGAAACAATCTATTTTCAAGAGCAGCTAGAAAATATTCTGACAAATACATGCCTTCAGTTAGATTCACAACATACCAAGTCACTGCAGATAATCATCCACTATGTTCACACCTTTAAAAACTCTAGTATAACAACTTACATTCATAAAAAGTGTGTTACGTATTACTTCATTAATCTTCAACACATTAAGAAATAATCTTTTCTAGAGGTGCATTAGGCGATTTTAATAGATATATCTTATCCTTCTCAGTGATGGCTTCTGTAATTTGGAGGGTAAATCAAATGATTAGACCTCTCCTGGGGTGACTTTATGAACCTTGTATCCCCAATCCTCTCTTCTGTTTATGCTGGGTATCAAGTTCTGCATCTTTAAGCTTGGTTCCAACAGCAAAGAGGGAGAAGAAGCGCAGAGTTTACTTTCAAAATCTGCACTCACTCCCCTGCATCCTCTCACACTGACAGTGCCGTCTGGAGCACGGACACGCAGGAGAGACCTATCCTTTGTTTTTAGTTAGCTTTAGCAAGCTGACTAAAGAGAAGTTCCCTGCACTTGGAAATTACCAGCCCTGCTCTGGACTAAAAACCCAGAAAAACCCCAGGAGCTC